>PITA01031939.1:0-14553 GCA_004023965.1 Spilogale gracilis
AAAGTTAAACATAGAATTTTCATATGTTCCAAACGTCAACTCTTAGGTCTGTACCCCAAATAATTGAAAAAGGTGCTCAAACAAATGCAGGTACACACATGGTTACAGTAGCAGGACTGAAAATAACCAAAGGGTGGAAACAGCCCAGATGTTGATCAGTGAATGAATGGATCAACAAATAGTGAGATGTACATACAACGGAATATTATTTAGCCCTGAAAAGGAATGAAGGCTAATACACACCCCAGCAAGGATGACCCTCAAAGACATTATACTAATCAAAGGAGCCAGACCCCAAAGTTCACATATTGTATCATTCTATCTATATGAAATGTCAGAATAGGTAAATCCATGGAGAAAGAAGTTGATTGGTGATTGCCAGGGGCTGGGGGAGAAGGGGATGAAAAAAACCAAAACTCTATATCAGGTAGGAAGTTTCCCAGTGATGGGAAGGTTTGGGGACTAGGGACAGATGGCTGGGATTGCACAATACTATGATTGTACTATTCATAGTACAAAATAGTATAAATGCCACTGTATACTTTAAAAAGGTTAATATTATGTTATGTGAATTTTACCTTAATTAAAAAAAGAGAAGCCATTCAGAAATGCCAAATTGCTCACCATCTCAGCTCACCCCGTGGAGCCCCCCCCCCCAAATCCAGGAGTCACAAATCCAAGAGCCAATTCACAGGTCATCCGTAGCGGTTTCCTCCCTGTACAATTGTATCTAGAGCTCGCGGTGGCTCTGAGGTTCTAGAAAATACAGCAGGAATATTCTCGTGACGTTAGCTCACAGCAGGCCACTAGTGATCCCTTAATGGGAACAAAGCCTTTGAGGTAGGGCGGAAGGGGGAGACCGGGGACCCAACATTACAAGGAGATGTCCTCTAAGCAAATGTGCTACGGCTCCATGGAGCTTCCAGGCCCCTGTGCGATCACAGCCCCGGCCTTCGCTCCTTCTAAGGTCAGTGCACTGTCTGGATGTCAGGTGTACCCCCGCGATCCCGCGACGCAACAAGCGGTCAGTCCCCAGGGAGCGCCAAGAACCGGCCCCGCCCGCCTGGCTCCAGGTGGGGAGGGGCCGGGGCGGAGCCGGGGCTGTGGGCGGGGCCTTGCCGGGACCGGGGGCGGGACCTGGGCGGAGCCGGGGCGGGGTCGGCGCCGGCGCTGGGGTCCGGGCGGGACTGGCGCTCCGCCAGCCGCGTAAACACCGCGGGAGCGCCGCGGCGGAGCAGGTGAGCGGGCGGTGCTGGGGCGCGCGGGCCGGGTCCGGCCTCCGGCCGCGCGGACGGTTCGGGGTGAAGCGGCGACCCGCGAGCCGGACGCTTGCCCCCCGCACGCCCCTCATTGCGGCGGGTTGCGGCCCCTTCCCTGGCGCGGGGCTGCGGTACTTGCGCGCGCCAGTCCGGCCTCTGCGGCCCGAGCAAGGGCGGAGAGGGGAGCGCGGGGAGGCGGCGGCAGCGGCGAGGGCCGATGGGGACCTCGATGGTGGGAGGAGCGCGGGGAGCGGCCCCCAGGCCTGGGCCTGCGCCGAGCTCTGTCCGACTCCCTGCGGCCCGAGCCCGCGGTGGTGGGCGCGGCGCGGCCGGCTGGAGGGCCGGGCATTTAAATGAGCAACGCACGTGGGTCAGGGAGGCGCGGTGGTCCTCCCCGCGCTGGGGCGGCCCTGGATCCCGGGCCGACGGGCCTTTGAGGCAGGGGGTAGGCGAGGTTCTTGACCGCTAGGGTGGGGAACCAACCGCAGGTCGGGCCTGGAGCTGGCGATTTCGCTATCAGCGGTGCTTGGCCGTTCTACAACCATGGGGAGACTCCCAGAATCAAGCTTTTGAAGCATAAGGAAACTGAAACAGAGGCCAGTCCCCACACGACATTTTATCGATCAAGAAACTCAGTCCACAGAGCTAACGCGGCTGTTCAGTGGGATCGTGCAGAGCCAGGCCTAGAACCCGCTAAGGGGAGTCTGCTGTCCATTGCCGGCACCAAACCTCAGCTCTTGGGCAGTTGGATGAGATGCTCCTGTCTGCTGAATAAATGAGTATTTCCTTTTTGAGGAATGAGCTGTGGGTTCATGGACTAGCGCCGTCCCCATTTACAGATGGAGAACCTGAGGGGATCCCTTCCAGAGCAGTTCCAGAACCAGCCTGATCGTCAGCCTGGGCTTTGTGGCAGGACTGACAGTAACTTGATCAGGACCAACCCTGGATTCTGGTGTGGATGCCCTTGATGTCCATTCTGTGGACACCCGAGCCTCCAGTGCTTTCAGCAGTAATTAAAGGCTCTGGATAAGCTGCTTCAGGTGCGGGAGCCTCAGGGGCCCCTCTGCCTGAAGGTGCCTGTGTGGGAGTGGGCAGGTGTGTCAGCAACTATGTTTTCTGGACCCAGCTGGTGAAGGGTCAGGGGTCCTGGGGCCAGCTCAGAGCTGCAGCCTCAGCTCCCAGCGGGCAGATGGGCAGGCTGGCAGTCCAGATTCCTTCCTGGGGTGTGTGACAGCGTCTTTAGGTCTGGGGCTAGAAGTGGGGCTTGGAGGAACATTTGCTGTGGAGCGGGATAAAAGTCATTTCGGGGTCTCAGGGGAAATGCTGCATGGTTGGTGTTCAGGTGGCTGTTCCCGTCTAGGGTGTTACTCGGTGCATGCACGGGGTGGGGGTGGGGTGGCCATGGAGCAAATGAATGCCCTGTTCCTGTCTATGGGGGAAAGAGCAGCGTAGGAAAGAGCCTGGCTGGAAGCTGCCACTCGCGTGCCTGGAGGCCTGGTGTGTGTTGCCAGGCCTGTCCCCCGCCCCTCAACGACTCGATGGCCGCTCCCAGTCCCACCGCACAAACGGAGTTTGCCAAATGAGAGGCCTTCCCTCCTTTGGCCTCTGAGTTATTTTTCATTTTTATTTTTTAAGGTTTTATTTATTTGAGTAATCTCTACACCCACATGGGGCTTGAACTCACAACCCTGAGATGAAGAGTCATACGCTGGTCCGACTGAGCCAGCTGGGTGCCACAAGTGTTACTGATGATGAACTTGAAGTGTGTCATATACAGTGTTTCCCTACAGCTGCAGTCACACAAAAGTAGCTATTATTTTTACCTGTTACCGTAATGGGAAACTAAGTCTCAGAGGGTTAAGCCCCTTGTCTCATTATGGGCCTTTGGTGACTAGAGCACCAGGATTTGAACCTAGCTGGCTGGGTCTTAATCTTTTGATTTTTTTGCAGAGGGAGGCTTCCCACATTCACTCCCTACCTGTGTCCCTACCCCACTGCCCTTGACATTTCTATGTGCTCTCCGTTAGTAGCTACCCGACAGCAATAAAAATCAGAATAATTTTTAAAAGATTTTATTAGAGGGCATGAGAGCACGAGTCGGGGCAGAGGGAGAGAGAGAAGCAGGCTCTCTGCCGAGTGGGGAGCCTGACATGGTGCTCAAAGATCCTGGGACCCTGAGATCATGGCCTGAGCTAAAGTCAGACACTCAACCCACTGAGCCACCCAGGTGGCCCCCAAATAATGTTTTCTAAAGAGACCAAAGCAGTGTGTGTGTAGGTCACATGCATGTTTCTACTGAAGATATCTTTGGCTGGTTTACAGCTGTTGCTTTGAGTTTGGGACGTTGTTTAGTTGGGGACTGGCAAGACAACCAATATTTCTGCAAGTATTCCCACCTGTTCCCCGACTCCAGTGGCTGGGGGAGGGCTGGTGGAAGGAATGTCAGGGCTCTGAGGCTGGCACAGGCTTTCGCCAGCCAGGGCCTGGGAGAGGAGCTTGGTCAGACGTGGGCCTCAAGCCTGTGTAACCAGCATTGGCTTCCAGGCCTGGAGGTGGCAGGGCTGCTGTGGTAAAGTCTGGGGAAAGACCAGGGGTCAGGGAGGCGACCAGCGTTGTCCAGCTTCTTCACTGTTTGGGAGAATGGGTTGCTCGTTCGTCTTTGCCACAGTATGGTCTTCTGGAGCACGGGAAGAAAAATGGAAACGGTGCTCACCTTTCTTCTATATCCTAACCAGAAAATTCTTGGCTTTGTAGAGATAAAGATAAGGCATGCTTTTTCTAGAAAATTCAGTAACTGTTTTTTAAAAGATGCCCTCAGCCCAGAGATAACTAGCCCTGTCAGCATACGCTTCCTTACAGCACTTCCCACACGTACATGGGATCCTTTATGAAAGTACTAGAGGCAGGAAGCTGGACATGAAGTTTTGTATCCTATTATTTCTGTGACTGTTACGTCTTCAGAAGGTTCCCTTCACGAATATTCCTGCTTAGTATTCTGCCTAGTGCTTAGCAGGACACTTTCCCACCCTGAATCGACCCAGAGAAGCAACACATTGACTCCAGCCTCCTCCCCGCCATGTGGAGCCCTAGTAGCAGACGGCCGGGTGGACGGCTGGACAGACAGACAGAAGGCAGAGCAGCCCTCAGGCTGGAGTTGAGGGGTTGGGGGCAGGAGAGAGACTGAGTGAAGCCATGATCGGGGGTGTTTGTAATTTAGCAACCTCTTGCCTGTGTTTTGCAGAAGTTGTACATCAAAGCCTGGTAAGGATGAGGGTGCCCTCAGACAGCGCCCCTGGGGTGCTGTGCAGGCTGCCATGTGACCTTGGCCCTGGGCCACTCCCCAAGTACGCAAGTCCTCACGCATTACTCTGGGCGGGCAGGGAAGAGCTCCTCCGCGGGTAGTTGGCCGACCTGGACCACAGCCGAGGTTTTGGCCCCTCTAGGCTCCGGTTTCCTTAACTACAAACTAGGGCACTGACCAGATGGCCTTTAAGGTCTGTGCCAGCCCTGGCATCTGTCCTGCGGACATGCCCTCCCCTTTGACAAAGCGCTCGTGTTGCCAGAGGGCTGGGGCTAGGTGGAAGCCTCGTCTCCCAGGGCCTGGGTGGGGTGACCTTGAACGCTGAACTCTGGTGTCTAGTGGTTTAGCGCACGCGCTACTTTCCAAGCGGGGCATCACTAGCTTCTGTCCCCACCGTGCTGTATCGCTGCCTCTGCTCCGTCTTCACGGTAACTGCTGTTTCCCAACACCTGCTCTGTGCTGGACACATTATCCCTTTTTTCACAGGGCTCTTGCAAGGTGTGTCCAATCTGCTTTTTTCCAGACGACTAAATCTGTTGTTTCAGGCCATGCAGCCAGGGAGCGTGTTCAAATTCCACAGCTAGGTGATTGGCTCGCTGCTTCTCACTTAAAAACAACCCTTTTATCCTGGGTCCTCCTTGAAGGTGGCACGTTAGGGCCATGGCCTCTGCCACTTTCCCCAAACTGCCCCCTTTCCAGGTTACTTGAGGACATGAGGGAGGTCTGCCTGGGGCCTGGACACTTTTGAGTATAAGATGGCAGACAGTAGTAGGTGGAGAGCCTGGGTTGAGGTTCGGAAGGCTCTGGCAGGGTCCCCTGGGACCGCTCTGATCTGGGAGGGTGGAGCGGCCCTCTATAGGGATGCACTCTTGCCAACGCTGCCTCCCTGGGCTGGGGAGAACCGTCTGGCGGGTGATGGCATCCTGGTTTGGGCTGAGGTGGATGGAGAGAGGGGTAAAACCAGCCAGGGCCAAATACATGGTCGGCTGCCCTGGGCCAGAGGGGACAGGGAGACAGGGAGGCAGGGGAAGTTCCTAAGGGAATTTTATCCCTTGCAAACCCTTTCCTGGTATGAGGGAGGCTGTGAGAACTTCCTGGGAGTCATGGGGAGTGCTGCAGGGTCTGGGCGACCTTAGAGAGGGGTCTGTGCAAACTCCAGCCACCCTGTTTGAAAGTGAGGGCTCCCGGTTCAGTTTGGCCTGCCGAAACCAAGAAAACAAGGTGTGCAGGACCCTGACCTTCCTGCGATGCCCCTACTGTTCGAGGTAAATGCCAGTACCTCCCACTTGCTTCTGGACCAGCGAATGACATCTTTTTCCAATGAGGAGCTCTTGGTTACTATGGTGTTTTACAGTCTGTCTCTGAAATGAGCAGAAGGTCAAGGAAACTGGGTCACGAGGTTTCCTTAATAATGGCAGGAGCTGCTGACACAGACACACTGGGGGAATTCTCTGGGTAGGACTCATCGGTTTGGCTAATTCAGCTTTTCGATCCCATTCAGCTGATTAATGGGAGGAAGTGGTGGCTTCTCTGGCTGCGTGGGTTTTGCACCCTAACGCAAGCCAGCCAGCCTGCAGGCCTGGGGAAGGGCTGCCCCTCCTCCTGTCCAGCCCGCTCCCGGAGGCGGAGGGCTGGTTGCTATGTGGTTGGTAGGACCGCGAGAGCCACAGCGCCCTGCCCCGCCCACCCTGGCCGCCCCCGCCCGCCCCGTCCTCCCCCCGCGGGCCTTCCTGACGTCATGGCGCCCTGATGTGGCCAAATATCGAGTAAGATTGTTGAACCTCATCCATTTGAGCGGTGGTTTTCCCCTCAGAGATTTCAGAGTGTCGTCAGGCTTTATTTCCAACCTGGAAGCAAGACGAGCGCCTCCCAGCTGCTCTGTTCTCCTGGAGCCAGGTAAAAAGACGGCCTGCATGTCCACCTGTCGCCGCCCCCAATCCCAGGAGGGCACGCAGGAGCGGCTGGGTGGGAAGGAAGCCTGTCTCAATGTTGATCTTCCATATTTCCCTTTACAAAATTAGTGGCTTGGGGCCCCTGGGTGGCTGACTTGATCTCAGCTCAGGTCTTGATCTCAGGGTTGTGAGTTCAAGCCCTGGGCTCCATGCAGGAGACTACTTAAAAAAAAAAAAAAAGAATGGCTTAAAAAAATAAAACTGTAGGCATAATCCATGTTTATAATAGAAGGTTTCAGAAATGCAGAAAAATGTGAAAAATGACCCATAGTCTCAGCGTCCAGAGGTTAACTATATTCAGTATTTTGTGATCTGTCTGGCCAGCCCTTCATATAGGAATGTTTTCTAAGAATGTTCAGATGGTCATGCATGTGAAGGTTTAGCTCCATTACATTTAACACTGGACGTGTCCTACGCCAGAGTCAGGCATTTTGTAATTTTCTTTTTGGACCATTGTAAATAACCACAGCAAACATATTTTTATGGAAGTCTTCTATTATTTTCTTAGGGCAGATTCTGATAGGTAGCATTTCAGGATCAAAAGGTATGAATGTTTTTAAAGCTTCCCCTGTTTACGGCCTTCAGAAAGGCTGGGCCAGGTGGTAGTGCAGGGGGCCTATGAGACCTAGTCTTTCCACATTCTTGGCAGCGGTAGGCATTGCAACCGCCTTCTCCCCCTGCATCTTTCCTGGTGGGAAAAAGAGCCTCAGAGGCTCTCCGACCAGAGTGGATTTCAGGAGAAGGATTGTTCCTTCTTTCACTCCCAGATCCAGCAAGCAAGTAGTGCTGAGCAGCGCCAGGGGGCAGGGGGACTGTAAGAGGACTCCTGCAGTCCTGAGCTGGGGGCCTGGGGCTGGCTGGGCTTGGCTTCGAGAGCCGGGCAGCCCTAGGAGAGACTCTCAGCTGAGGGCCGTCTCAAGGTGCAGAGCCCTGGACCTTTGGTCACAATGGGGCTTGGGATCCGCACTCACTAAGTGGTCTGGCATAGCATTCAGACTGCAGACCATGACTACCTGGGTTCAAAGGTAACTCGGAACCTATCACACTTCAGACCTGTGCCCTCATCTGAAAAATGGGCAGGAATGGCAGCGCCCAGCTCCCCCTTCACTGCATGCGGTGTGTGCTCAGGGCTCAGTGGGTGGCGTCCCCCAAGCCCCACCCCAGGTGGCGGGGACTCCTTTAAGAAACAGCGTGTTAAGGGACCCAGCCTTTTCTGAGTGCTCAGCACCATCCGGTGTTTAAGGGTCTGAAGGCTCCTCACCTGTGCCTGCCCAGCCAGCAAGCCCGGAGAGTTGGGATTGGAAGAGCCCATGTTCTGACAGTCCCCTCAGGGCCTGCCATCCTGGGACCTGGGAGCCTTGGGCCCTGCGTCAGGGCAGGCGTGGGAGGAATCTACCCAGGGAGCCTTTGTTTTCTGGCGAGGGCGCCATGCCTGAATTAGTTCTGACAGTCCTTCTTCAAGCTCACCCTGCCAGACGTCCTTTGGGGACACCAGGGAAACACTGGGAGGCAGAAATGGCCTCTGGGGACTGTCTTGTCACCTGCTGGCAACTGGCTGAAGAAATGGAAATTGGAAGGACTGGTCCCCACTCTCCCTAGTGGCTCCCCGTCTCCTTCCAAGAAGCATGTGTGCAGTTTGTCCCTTCCCCTGGTGCTTGTCGTTGGGAGCCCAGGGGACAAGGCAGGCCCGAAGGCTGCAGGTGGCACGCTTCTGAAGGCTGGGGCTGCCCCTGCCTTGGCGGGGGTGGGGGGGTGGGGGTGGCGGGAGCTGCAGCCATCAGGCTTTCCATTCTGGGACCCGGATCTGCGGACATCAATCACAGGCGCCCCACGGGCCTGAGAGAAAGAGGAGGGTCGTAACTACCCCAAACAGAGCTGACATGCTAGAAAGCCAGCTACTGAGAGAGCACCCCCATAGTTTCAGGTCCCTTCAGCCTGGGCTTCATCAGGTTCCCTGTGCCCGGTCCCGGGCCAGGCCGCCCTCCTGTGGCCCCGAGCTGAGGCTGGTGCTGGGGGGCTTGCAGTGAAGAGGGAGGAGACCCCTCCCCTCACTCTGTCCACACCTCTCTCTGTCTGGAAGCCTTGGCTGATCCTTCCCTGCAGGACTCAGCCCTCGCTCCTCCCTGGGCGTGGGGGTGGGGGTCCGGCCTTCTCGGGCCTCCAGCCTTCCCTCTACCCGCTGGGTCCCCACGCCTCCATCCCACACGTCTGCCAGGATGCCCTGCCTCCCCCAGTCTCCGCCTGGGAAACTGTTCCTGGCCTTCATCCCTCCAAATCTCTTAGACCTGATGCCCCCTCCCAACCTGACCTGACGCCTGGTGGACTCCTCCTCCTGACCTTAGCTGCAGGAGCTCGAACCTTGTCCAGGTTCCGGCACCTGTCTTCTGTCTTCATCTGCTGGTCCTCCTGCTCTTGCCTTTCTGTTTTATTACTGGGGTATAATTAACGTACCCTGTAGTATTAGTCTTAGGTGTGCAGTCTAGCGATTCCGCGGTTCCATACGTTTCCCAGCATGCATCACGAGAAACGTCTCTTCTTCCCCTCCACCTGTTGGCCCCCCTCCCCCTCCGGAAAGCGCCCTGTGGGTCTCTGTTTAGGGACCTATTTCTTTGTGTGTTCGATTGTTTTGTTTCTTGAATTCTTCCTGTGAGTGATGTCACCTGGTATTTTTCTTTTAGCTCCTGCTCTGGTCTGCCCTGCAGCAGGAAGCAGTTTCACTTTTTTTCATAAAGATTTTATTTATTTATTTGAGAGAGAGGGAGAGAGGAAACAGGAGGGGAAGGGGCCAAAGGACAGGGAGCAGGAGACTCTGTGCCAAGAAAGGTAGTGTCCTTTGAGCTGGGATCACAACTTGAACCAAAGGCAGATGCTTAACCAACTGAGCCGCCCAGGCGCCCTGGAGCTGGTTCATTTTGAGGCCCTTGTGGGACTGACCAGAAGCCTTTTGTCACATGTGCTAATCCGTGAGGTAAGCAGATGCAGGCCCTGCCTTTGGCCTGCAGTTGGGGGATAGAGGTGAGGTCCACTTGGGAATAATCCTGGCCACAGCCCAGGTCGCAGGCCCTGCCAGGGGGAGCAGAGCTGGCTGACAGTAGAAGGAACCTGCCTACTTCCTTTGGAAGTCACACACTCCTGGGGGGAGCTGACATGGAAGCATGCGTTCCACAGAGGCCAGGCCTGGCCTTCTGTCCCCAGTGCCCCATAGCTCAGCCCCAAGGGCTTCTGGGAGGCATTGAGAGGAGAGCAGGCCTGCCCAGGAAGCTGGCAGGGACAGCCAGGTCCTCCAGGGGTTGTCGGAAGCTCTTCCAGGCCCTTCCGCCGCTCTAGCTTCCTGTGCTATTGCTGTAAGGACACTCCGCTTGGGTCAGCACAATGAGCTGGGGGAAGGCCTCCCTGCAGTGTAGACCCCCCTCCAGCCTAGCCTTCGCGATGGGTCATGCCCTCAGCTGTACCTTCCCACCTGACACACACAGACACACACGGACCCCACCTCTCATGGTCTTGCTGCTCCCCTGTACCCCAGACTCCTTGACACTTTTAAACTCTTCTCACCCCTTCCCACTCAGCAGGTTCCTGGACCAGACTCCATCTTTCCTGAGATGCTTGTCCAGTGCCCATGGCTCCATGCCTGGCTGGCATCCTGGATGCTGTCCCGTTTCACCCCCACATCCAGCACTGATGGGCGTCCTCCCAGTCCCCCCCTCGCTGGCGTCCAGCCTGCTGCCCCCGAGGTCCCCTTGCCTTCTGTCTCCAGGATTGCTAAAGACCCTAACACAGCTCAGGAGGCCCTCCCACCTCCACAGCCCTCCCTCGGCAGTGTCCCCACCTGGAGTGTCTGTTCTTCGTGCCCTCTGCCATTTCCTCCCATCTGGAAAGTTCTGTCTCTGTCAGGGTAGTACTTGTCTAGAAAACATTCTTGATCTCTGAGAGTGACGCTTCATTTTTCTGTACCTCTTGGTGAACACTTAGATCACATAATTGGTCCCATGGGACAGTTGCTGGTCTTTTTTTTTTTTTGGAAAGATTTTATTTATTTATTTGTGAAAGAGAATGAGTGAGCACAAGCAGGAGGGAGAGGGAGAAGCAGGCTCCACGCTGAGCAGGGAGTCTGACCTGTCACTCAATCCCAGGACCCTGGGATCATGACCTGAGCCAAAGGCAGATGGTTAACCAGTTGAGCCCCCCAAGTGTCTCTCTCCCTCTTTCTTTTTTTAAGGACAAATGTATTTCTTGCTCATCTTCCTATCCCCAGAGCCCAGTGTGGTTGTTGCCCTACCGTAGGCACTCAGCAGCTGTTTATTGATTGAATGAATGAGCGTGCTGACAGTTTGGAGTAGCCATGACTTTTCTCGTTGGGCCTTTCGCCCGTGGCCTGGATCTCCTTGGCCGTTCCCTCCAGAGGCTGCTGTAGAGGCAACTCCCGAGAAGTCGTGCTTTCCAGCAGCCACTCGACCCAAGCGTCCGGGTGGTTTTCAGGCAGGACCTGTGGCCAGGTCTCCAGGCTGCCTCTGGTCACTGCCTCGGTCTTCTACTGCCTTTGCCTGCAGGAAGATGGACCGAGGGCCCCTGTGCTCCTTTTTCCAGGCGCTTCCCGAGGCAGGGCCATGCTCACATTCATGGCCTCTGACAGTGAGGAAGAAGTGTGTGACGAGAGGACATCCCTGATGTCGGCTGAGAGCCCCCCGCCGCGCTGCTGCCAGGAGGCCCGGCAGGGCCTGGAGGATGGAGAGAATGCCGCCCAGTGGGTAGGTTCCCGCCAGCGGTCCAGGGCCCCAGGCTCCTGGCCCTCATGGATGGAACCAGGCGTGCCCTGATGCGGGAGGGAGGGGAAAGTAGAGGTGAGGCCTGTCGCCAGGGTGGGTCCCCCAGGGTGGATGGTGGGTCCTGCTCAGGGAGGGCTCTGGAGTAGATGGCACGTCCGCAGTCTGCCGCGGACCGGATGGTTCTGTCCCCAGTCCCTGCCTGCGGGTTCACCTTCCTAGTCCAGGCACTGCACCACGGGATGCTGGGAGGGGAGCCCGGGGGGGTGGCAGGGGGAGCACCAGGGAGGGTCCACGGCCAAAGCTAGGAACCTCGGGACAAGCGTCTACCTCAGTCGTGTGCGACTGTTGAGTTGACTGCGCGTACAGACAACAGAAGTGCACTTCTCACTGCTCTGGAGGCTGGGAAGTGCGAGCGCAGGGGGCCAACAGATCTGGCATCGGGTTCTTCTGGGTCTTCTCTCCGGGTCTTCACATGCCAGGAGGGCCAGGGAGCTCCCTGGGGCCCATTTTTTAAATTTTATTTTATTTTTTTAGTTTCAGAAGTAGAGGTCTATGATTCATCCATCTTATAAAACACCCAGTGCCATTCCATCACGTGCCCTCATTAATGCCCATCCCATGCCACCCCATCCCTCCACCCCCTCCCCTCCAGCAGCCCTCAGTTTGTTTCCTGTGATTAAGAAGAGTCTCTTATGGTTTGCCTCCCTCTCTGATTTCATCTTTTTTTAAATTTTTCTCTCTCTCCCCCATCCTCTTCTGTTTCGTTTTTTAAATTCCACATATGAGTGAGATCATATAATAATTGTCTTTCTCTGATTGACTTATTTCACTTAGTATAATACCCTCTAGTTCCATCCATGTCGTGGCAAAGGGCAAGATTTCATTCTTTTTGATGACTGTGTAATATTCCGTGGTATATTTATACCACCTCTTCTTTATCTAGCCATCTGTTGGTGGACATCTGGGCTCTTTCCATAGTTTGGCTAGTGTGGACATTGTTCCTATAAACCTCAGGATACAGGTGTCCGGGGCCCATTTCTAAGAGCACTCATCCCATCAGGAGGGCTCCACCCTTGTGACCTGGTCTCCTCCCAAGACCCCACCTCCACATTCCATCACATTGGGGGTTAGGGTCCAAAGTGTGAATTCTGGGGTGACACAGACATTCATTCTATAGGGCGGGAGGTTAAAACATCATGGAGTCAGGGTGCCCTGTGGGGAGAGTCACCTAGCCTCACCTCCTCCCACCCTGTCAGGGCATTAGCATCTGGACTTGCCCGAAACCCCAGCTCCATTTTGCCTGTTATAGTATTCCCCTTTCATGGGGAATTTTTCCTGCCAGCTAGCCTTAGTCCCCATTGCTGAAATCAGAGCTCATTTCTTCCTCTGAACTCTCAGTGAGCTGGCCTCCAGTCTCTCCAGCTTAAGGCCACTGCGAGTCACTCTTAGCCCCTCCTTTGCACTTTACCTTTTCTTAGCTGAGTGTCTAGCTTAAAATTCTCTCTGCAAAGAACTAATATTGAAGCTACAGTCCTTTTGAATTTGTGTTTTGCTTGGCTTTGTCTTTGGCGGTTAATGTAATAAACAAGGCAGCGAGTGACCCAAAATTGGCACGGTTCCCAAACAGAGATTCTTGCGGATGGGTTTGGGGCAGCAGGTGCTGGTGTCCTGCCCTCCCACGTTCCCGGAGCACAGACTCCCACTCCCCCAGGGGTTTGGCGCCAGGGAGCCTCTCGGGGTCTAGTTCGTGGCTCCCAGTTCTGCGTGCCGGATTTTGCACTTGTCAGGGGAGTTTCAAGCAATTTCTTCCTCTGCAGATTCCCAGTGTCTTACAGTCAGAGGGTCCTCATGGATGCTGACTCTTCTAGTGTGTGTAATCTGTCTTCCTCCTCTGTCACCTGGCCAGTCTCCTCCCGAATCCGTGTGGCTCCTTGAACAGAACTGAGTGGCATCTGAGTCCCTAAACAGAGGGAGGGAGGAGATCCCTAGATACGCTCCGGGTTCCCGAGCCACGTGTCCTGGGCCTGCAGGCTGCCCTTTCCTGTGGCTGCGGTGTGCCCTCCCTGCATTTGGTGCACGCTAACTCTAAAAAGCTTCTCTGGTCGATCTTGTAAATGTTGCCATTGCCATCACAGTACTCTTCCCTCCAGACCGCAGCCTCCAGGCTGGTGCTTCAACCGGAAAGCAACACTCAAACTGCTAACTTCCAGTTCCAAAACACCCACCATGAGGGCGTGCCGTGGCCCTCACCAAGTGGTTTTCCACAGAGAAGCCAGGATAGCGAGGAGGACTTCGACGAGGACATGGACCACTGCATGTGCAGTGGGGTCCCTGGGCAGCCGTCGGGCCTGGAGGAGGAGCTGACCCTCAAATATGGGGCGAAGCACGTGATCATGCTGTTTGTGCCCGTCACGCTGTGCATGGCCGTGGTGGTGGCCACCATCAAGTCCGTGCGCTTCTACACGGAGAAGAACGGCCAGCTGTAAGCTGGGGCGCAGGACGGGCGGGGGGGCGGGGATCCTCAACACCCGCAGCTCCACGCCAGGGGCCCGCGCAGAGCTGGGCTGAGAGCGGCCTGACTCCACACTCTGCTGTGTCCACCGCCTCCCAGTGGTGTGACCTGCACGGGCCCTTTCCCAACCCCTCTCTGCCTCAGTTTCCTTGTTTGTGTAATGTGTCTGACCCCAGGAGAATGAGGCAAGTTAGAACCGTGCCTGCAGCCCTGCAGCAGGGGCTCCCGGGCACAGGTGTGCCGCCCCACATGGTTTCCTCTCTGGGCCTCTGCTCCTGTGGCCAGAAACCCGCATGGGGCCAGGAGCTTTCTTAGTTGGCGTCCAGCCCAGTGGGGGAGGTGTGGGTCCCCCTGGTGGAAGGCAGCAGCACGGAGGAGTGGGAAGCCCCCTCTGCTCCCTCACCGGCTGCTCTCGGGCAGTTGCCCGCCTGTAGTTTGTTTTTAGTGTTTTTAGTTAGGGAGCTTTTCTTTCCTTTTTGTTTGCCTTTCCAAAGAAAAGAACAGGCTTGTGGTGGGCTGGGGCTGAAGAGCAGGCGGGCAGGGGCCCAGAGTGCAGTGGGTTTCCGCAGTTCTGGGCAGAAAGGGTGGACAGGGCTAGGGTCCAGGAGATGGCTTCTTGTGTGTTGTCTGCGGGGACTGCTGCTGCTGGCCTGCCCTGGGTCGGGGAGGGGTGTGGGGGTTCGCTGGGCACCCTGGCCTGGAGAAGTGGGGAGGGCAGGAGCGCACCTCAGGGAGGGGGAGGTCTGGTGGGAGTGGGGGGAGAGCA
>PITA01031941.1:0-14553 GCA_004023965.1 Spilogale gracilis
TTTTTTTTTTTTTTTTTTTTTAAGATTTTATTTATTTATTTGACGGAGAGAGAAACATAGGTAGAGAGGGAACAGAAGCAGGGGGAGTGAAAGAGGGAGAAGCAGGCTTCCCGCCGAGCAGGAAGCCCGATGTGGGGCTCGATCCCAGGTCTCCGGGATCATGACCTGAGCTGAAGGCAGTCGCTTAACCAACTGAGCCACCCAGGCGCCCCTCTGTGTTTCCTTTCTATAATTTCTGTCTCTCTATTTGTTCGGCATGGTTCTCCTGGTTTCCTTCAGCTCTTGGAGCATATTTAAGAGCATTGACTTGAAGTCTTTATCTAGTAAACCAACCTATGTTTCCTCAGGGATGATTTTGGTTGATTTCTCCTTTGGATAAGCCAGTCCTTTTCATTCCTTCGCATGCTATGTGATGGTTGTGTTGAAAGCTGCAAGTCTTGAATATTATAATGTGTTAACTCTGGAAATCAGATTTTTTCCCCTCCTTAGAGTTTCTTTTTGTAGTTTGCTGGGTTGTAATTGTTTGTTTAGTGACTTGAGAACCATCTTTGTAAAAACTGTGTATTGTGCATGGTTTCTGAAATCTGTTTCTTCAGTTTGTGTTCAGCTAGTGTTGTGACAGATTTCCTTGGATATTGTTTTTAAGTTTCCTTTTCTTTCTTTTTTTTTTTAATATTTATTTGTTTATTTTAGAGAGCACGTGTGCATGTGCTCAGGTAGGGGGAGGGGCAGAGGCAGAAGGGAGAATCTCAAACAGACTCCCTGCTGAGCATGGAGCTTGATGTGAGACTCGATCTCAGGACCCAGAGATCATGACCTGAGCCAAAAGCAAGAGTCAGACGTTCAACCAGCTGAGCCACCCAGGCACCACAAGTTTCCTTTTTCTTGATTCAGTGTTTACTTGGTTCTTGTAAACTTTTGTCAGTTCTCTAGGAATTAGAGTTAAATCTTAAGTTTCAGTTGTTTCTGTGGGAGAACAGGCCCTTGGAGCTATCTACTTTGCCATTTTTGCTGATCACAGCCTCGGGTCTTAACATTTAAACAAACTTAGGAAAAAAATTTTTTTTAATCAAAAGTAACACTTGTACATGTAAACCCTCAAATAGTGCTTCTAGACTTATAATTAAAAACTATACTTTCTTACCTTATTCTGTTTAATTCTTATTTTCCCAGGGCAATCATTTTCAATTCTAGCTTTTTCATCAGATAATTACCTCTATATTCCTAAATAATAGACCCTTCTTCCTATTTCTTGATTTTTAAAACACTTCAAAATCTCTGTCTCTGTCTCATATAGACACACACACACAGTGTCACTTCCCTTCCTCTCATTTTCTTTGTACAGTTTGTATCACACTTTCTGGCTAGACTGTAATTTGTTGTGTTATGGTTTTGATTGTGTACATGCTCCCATCTGTTCTGTGTTCTTTGGCATTATGTGTTCATTCCTACACATTGATTTCCCGTAGACAGTGGCTACATCTGCTTTGTTTTCTCTATAACTATCACAAATTCATTCCAAAATTCTCATGGAACTGAAAATTAATTTTCAGAATTCTGTAGTTTTTATTGATTATTTGGAGGGTTCTCATGAGTCCTTTCTCCTTCATGTTCTTGGAGGCATGGCTGCTCAAGACTTGGTGCAGATAAAGTCCTTCCTTTGACTGGCGTCCTGGGTAGGATTCCCTGGTTCTGGTATCTTCTATCTTCTTATTTCTTAGTTGACTCTTGTTTTTGGAGCACATTCCCCAGTGTATGAGAAGGGTTGGTTTGGAAGTAAATTTTCAGAATTTTTATATCTGCATGTCTTTATTGTGCCTTCATAATTGACTGAGGCTTCACTGAGTAGAGTTCTAGCTTGGAGTAAAATTTTTTTTTTTTTCCAGAAAATTGACCACATTGATCAACTGTCTTCTAGTTAGAGTATTGCTTTTGGGAACTTCAGTTTAATTTGATTCTGAATTTTTATTATAAGATCTTCTACTACCCCTCAGAAACTTTAGAAGCTTTGAATAAAATCCTTCTGTCTTTTCTTTGCTCTGTTCCCCCCCCCTCCCGATTTTCTGCCTATGTTTTCTGCTTTTTCCCCTTGCACAGAATATTTATTTCTAACTTATCTGTGTATGAGAAGTAGAGCCCTTTGGGGTCCCAGCTTTGACTTTGATCTTCTGTGTTAGTCTCTCCTTCCAGTATAATCTCCTTGACTCTGCTTGCTCTTCCCGGTCCTGTCCAGCTGTCAGTTAAGTTCTCCAGAGTTCAGCACATACTCTCAGTTCCATCTCTTGCTTACCTCTTACCCCTTTTAGTTCATATTTGTCCTCTTTGAATTCATCATATGTTCGCCAGCTCAGTGACACATTTAAAATTGTGCTATTAAAATATTCTGTTATTCAGTGTTATTTCCTTTCTTTTAACATTTTTTTTCCATAACCCAGTAACCCTCTCCCTCTCCCCACCCTCCAGCAACCCTCAGTTTGTTTCCTGAGATTAAGAGTCTCTTGTGGTTTGTCTCTCGGTGTTATTTTCCAAAGAAGTAGTGTTCAGTGTCCTCCATCCTGCATCTGGGAGCAGAAGTCACAGGTCACGCTCACCCACTCATTTGGCTCTCTGTCCCATAGCCAGCTGCTCTTTCCTAGGTCCCAGGACATCGTTTGTCATGCCCCATGGATATTTCTGTGTCTTCATTTTATTTGACCTCTCAGCAGAGTTCGATACTGACCCTTTTTTTGAAATCACTGTCTTCTCTTGACTTTCACGATACCATTCTCATTGCTTTTTTTCTTTTTCACTTGGGATCATCCTCTCTTTTCTAACCTCTACATGGTGGAATGTTTCAGGGCTTGATATGAGGTTCTTTGTTGAAACTTTTCTTCCTGGATGAGCTTATCTAGTTTCATGGCCTTATGTTCTGTCTGTATGCTAGTCATTCTCAGATTTATATTTTCAGCTCTGAGATTTACCTCAGAGTAAATTTTGAATTTTGTTCTCTTCTGTGCACCCACTTTAAAATCTCTGCTTGAGTGTCTGAGGCATCTCATACTTTACAGATTCAAAATGGAGCTTTTCATTTCCACTTTCCTGGTCTGTTTCTCCCCACATCTTTCTCATTTCAGTAAACAGCACCACTGTCTCAGTTACTTATAGAAAAAATCGAAAGCTATGCTTAATTCCTTCCTTTTCCTCATTCCTGCATTTAGTTCCTCACTAAGCCTGGTTGGTTCTGTGTCTCAAACAGAGGTCAGGAAACTTTTTCTGTAAAGGGCCAGCTGGTAAATATTTCCATCTTTATGGGTCATACGGTTTCTGTTTCAACTATTCATCCTGCCACTGTATCACAAACGTAGCTACAGATGATGTGCAAACGATGGCTCCCTTTAGATTCGGCCTGAGGCTAGCTGCATTTGGCTTATGGGCCATACTTTGCTGACCTCTAGCCTAAAATATCTCACATCTATCCAGTGAACTCACAGTTTGGGAGGTTTGCTACTTTGCAATGTGTTTCTGAAGCATTGATGTTCCAGGAGGAAGAGCCCTTTGAGAGCACCAGTGAGGAAGAGTCTGGTACTGAAGACCATCAGAATCTAAATTCTGTCGTTGATGTTGAGGATCTCGGCAAAATTATGAACTGCATGAAGAAAGAAAAGGTACTGTAACTCTAGGAAAGAGTGGACTTGGATCCTGCAGTTAGCTACCATCTCGCATTCTGTATGGGTGTGTGGTCCATCTGAGCTCATTAGGCAGTCTTATTTCTTTGGCTCCTTCTTGAGAGTGTTACACTTCTTTGTCATTTTTTAACAATTTAAAAAAAAATTTAATTTAAATTTTTTTTAGAGAGTGTGAACAGGGGAGGGGGAAGAGGATGGGCAGAGAGAGAGGATCTCAAGCAGGCTCCACACTCAAGGCAGAGCCCGATGCAGGGCTTGGATCTCAGGACCCCAAGATTATGACCTGAGCCTACATCAAGAGTTGCATGCTTAACTAGCTGAACTGCCCCACTTCTTTGCCATTTTTGGATAGGTAGATTTTAGGGCAAGAATTGAGGAAAGGGTCGATGGTCAGAAGGGCTTCATTCAGTGTTGTGGCTGAAGAGATGGGCTGAACAGCATGAAGAGATTGTGTTGGGATTCCAAGTGGAACTCTCTTAAAGTTGCTTCCCTGTCATATAGACTGAGTGGTATTGGGCTTAGGGACAGCACCTTGGTTTGTAGGTGCTGAGATCAGCATAGCTGGAGGCCCCAGGAATCTAGGAGATGTTAGTTTGGGTTGTCATTGGCGCAGTGATCAGATGAATGTGAGAATGTATGGTGCGGTAGGATTTCACAGATTCTAGTGATCTGAAATTGAAATAGTATGATATACACAATAGCATAAAAGTGTGTAGTTTCAGTTTATGTATGAATTTTGGGAAATGAGAATATCCTACTACAAATGTATCAAGTGCATAAATTTTAGAAACAAAAAGGTAAAACTATGGAAAAATCCAAGAAAATCAATGATAATTAACAAACTCAAATGAAAGAAATCAGAAAGTAACAGGATATAATAATATATTTCCAAACAATAACCAGTTAGAAGCCCTGGTGGAAGAGAAAACTCTGTCTACAGTAGCTATATAAAAGATAAATAAGTATGTAGAAGTAAATATAAAAGAAATATCCTAAATCTCTGTGATGAAAACTGAAAACATTCCTGAAAGATATAAAAATGCCTTGAACAGTCAGACCTCTTGTTTTTAGATATAGTGACTCAGTGTCCTAAAGATGCCAGTTCTCTTTAATACGTCAATTTGATGAAATCCCATTAAAAGTTTCAATAACTTTTTTTTTTCCCCTGGAACCAGACTCATTGACTCATATGGAAAAGTAAACATGCAGGAATGGTTAGGAAGCCTTGGTATAGTAAGGAGAAAAACTAGATAATATCTTACCAGATTTAAAACTTACTACAAGATATCTGTAATTAAAACTGTTTTGGGTCCGTTTGAGAGAGATCCATGCAACAGGATAAAATTTCAGGAGTAGACCCAAAAATATATGGGAATTTTGTATGTAATAAAGGTGGTATGTCTTTTGCGTGGGGGAAAAATACACTTTTAAGATTGATGATGTTGGCAACTTAGATAGCTATCTGTGAAAATTTAAAATTGGTTCTGCCTCTTACATATGTTAGAATAAACTCCACTGGGTCAGAGATCTCAATGTTAAAAAAAAAAAAAAATATATATATATATAAATAACAGTTAGATGCATTATTTTGTAACTTAGAGGAAGGTTTTCTGTATGATTCAAAATCTGGAAGCAGTGGGAGGTGGGAGGGATGGGGTGGCTGGGTGATGGACATTGGGGAAGGGTATGTGCTATGGTGAGTGCTGTGAATTGTGTAAGACTGATGAATCACAGACCTGTGCCCCTGAAACAAAGAATACATTATATGTTAATTAAAAATTTAGTAAATAAATTGAAAATATCTAGATGCAATAAAAGATTGAATTTACCAATTTTTTTTAAAGATTTTATTTATTTATTTGACAGAGAGAAACACAGCTAGAGAGGGAACACAAGCAGGAGGAGTGAGAGAGAGGGAGAAGTAGGCCTCCTGCAGAGCAGGGAGCCTGATGTGGGGCTCGAACCTGGGACTCCGGGATCATGACCTGAGCCGAAGGCAGTCGCTTAAGCAACTGCACCACCCAGGCGCCCCCTGAATTTACCAATGTTTTTAAAAAAGATATTTACATAGCCAAAGACAAATGATAAAGAGGGGAAAATAACTGCCTCTTATATAATAAAGAAGGAGCTAATTTTTCTGCTGTACAAATTGCTCTTAGAAGTTGAAAGAAACAAGCCCTAAAATTTAATGGAAAAATTGTCAAAACCCCCGCATAGGCAAGTCTCTAAAAAAGCTCTACGAAAAGTCTCTAAGCATATGAAAAAATGCTCAAATTCACTCATAATGAAGGGACATGCATATTAAAACTACACTGACATACATTTTTCATCTACCAAAAAAACAAAAGTTCAAAAACTGGACAGCACTCGTAGCTGGTGAGGCTACGGGAAAACAGGTATTCACACCTTAATAATGGGAGTCTAGAATGGTGTAACCTGAATGGAAGGGCTTTCGGCGCCTACCAAATTCTCATGCATTTACGCACCATCCAGCAGGCTCTGTTGTGTGAATTTGCTGTGAAGATACACCTTTACAAATACAAAACCACAAACACAAGGTTATGCTATAAGCATATGTAGCCAACAACTACCAGATACTGGTTGAAATAGATACAGTATAGCCACACTATGTAGGTCTTGTGCGGCTGTGAAAAATAATAAGGCCGGGTGCCTGGGCTTCTTAATTGGGTAAGCATCCAACTCTTGATCTCAGCTCAGGTCTTAGTCTCAGGGTTTTGAATTTGAGCCCTGTGTTGAGCTCTGCACTGGGCATGGACCCTACTTAAAAAAAAAGAAATAAATAAGGTGGATCCATGTGTATTAATGTGATTTTCCTGTGATGTGGATTTGACTTGGGAGTTGACCTGAACATAAGATTAAAAAAAAAAAAATGTGTTTATTGTCACGGCACATTTGCACATTTATAATTTGAGTGTGTATGTGTGTATAAACAGTATTTTGTAGCTGTGTTTACAGAAAGAAGCTTTCATATATATATATGTATTTTTAAGATTTATTTGTTTATTTGAGAGAGAGCACGGACAGGAGAGGCAGAAGGAGAGGGAGAGAGAACCTCAAGTAGACTCTACGTTGGGTGTGGAGCCTGACACAGGACTGACATGGGCTCGCTTGATCTCATGATAGATCATGACCTGAGACAAGACTGAGAGTCAGATGCGTAATCAATTGTACCAGCCAGGTGCTCCAGAACCTTTCATGTTCTTACACCAGCTAACACCCAGTTCAGTTCAAATGATCTGCTGTTCAATTCAGTTCTGATGCTACCTAGAATTAGCCTCAGATGCTGCAGATTTAGGTTATGGTCTTGGACAAGACTTGCCTCCACTTCAGATGGCAGCTCTGAGTTGGTGGCCACCTGCACTTCTGATCAACTGGTTATAAATTTGGGGGTCTCCTGATCCCCTCTGTTTTGATAACTTGCTAGAATGACCCAGAACTCACTGAAAGTACTGTATTCACAATGACGGTTTTAAAGGATACAAATTAGAAACAACCAGTGGAAAAGACACATAAAAGGTAAGTAAGGTCTGAGAACAGAGGGATAGGGAAGGACTCAAGAGTTTCTGTAAATCCAGACACATCATCTCTTCCCACCACACTGTGTGTTCACTAATGAGGAAGCTAGACTGAGCTTGAACATCCAGGACTTTGATTAGGATTTCATTGCATAGGCCCAACTGATTAGATCATTGGCCATGTGATTGAACTCATTCTCTTTCCCTGGAGATCCAGCTGGTCCAAAGTTGCATTGAGGGGTTGGTTGGTCTTTCTGTTGAACAGCCCCCATCCTGAAGCTATTTAGGGCCCCACCTCATTTGCATAACAATGACCCTTCTGGGACTTAGAAAATGCCAAGGTTTTTTGAAGCTCCCTGCCAGGAACTGGGGACAAAGAACAGATGTATGCTTTGTTATGCCACAGGCTTAGAAACAAAGGTAATGAGCATGCAGATCTTGTTTTCTAAATATCATTCTTCACTTAAAGGAATCAGAGCTTCTTGGAGAAATGACTTCTTCCAGGGTTGAGGAAGGGAGAGTAACGGATGGGCCTGGGACATCAAGTTGGGCAAGTAGATCCTCAGCGACTGATGGAGATATGTCAAAAGGACATAGGGACATAGGAACCAGTGTAAAGAATTTCCCACAGGCCAAATTTGGGACAATTTGAGCATCAAAAATGAACATAATGAGTATATAATGAATATATGGATTCTATTACATCAAATTAACAAAATCAGTTCTTATGCTACTCAACAAAGAGGCGGCACAGGAGAAAGTCTTTGTAGAAGGTTTTCAGATAATAAATATGGAAGCTATGATTGAATTAGAAAATCACTTATTTTCAATCCCCAGTGTAATAATGGTTTTAAGCAAGGATTGGATGAAATGCCTTTGGGGAACAGATAGTCACATAAGTTTCAAAATATCATCTCAGAAACACTCAAAATAAATGTGCCCAAAATAAATCAGTAGGGGGAAAATACCCTTTCAGATGTTTTGCTATTTACAAAGGATAAAATGTACCTTTACAAAGGAGTGATGGAAATCCCAATAAAAGTTCTTAATGCTAAAGCTCACTATAGCTTCCTAGTTAGTGAACACATGGATGTGGTTGGGAAGGGATGATGTACTTGGATTCCACACAGAGTCAAATTCAGCTTCAACATCTGTATTAAAATAGGGTTGTGTCCTTCCTGATATGATGGGTTTAGTAAGATGTATACAATATCATGTATATAGTTCTGTGTCAGAAATGTTTAGCCTGAATCTCATCATGGGGAAACAATCAGACAAATCCAGAATGTGGGACAGTCTTAGAGATAACTGGCCAGACTCTAAAAAGAGTCAATGTCTGGGGTGGTTGGCTGGCTCAGTTTGTAGAGGATGTGACTCTTGATTTCAGGGTCATGAGTTCAAGCCCCATGTTGAGTGTGGGACCTACATAAAATTAAAAAATATATATATATTTAAAAGATTTTACTTATTTATTTGACAGAGGGAGAACAAGCAGGGGGAGTGACAGAGAGAGGGAGAAGAGGCTCCCTGCTGAGCAGAGAGCCCCATGCAGGGTTTGATCCTAGAACCCTGGGATCCTGACCTGAGCCAAAGGCAGGCACTTAACTGACTAGAACCACCAAGGTGCCCCCCGAAATAAGTAAAGAGTCAGCATCATAAACAACAATGAAATGTAGAGTAGAAACAGTTCTAAGGTTTAAAAAGACTAATGAAACAATCAAATGCATTGGCTAATCTTTGATCTTGAAGAGAAAAGGCCATTGTCTGAATACTTGAGGGTATTTGAAATGGATTTTTTTTTTTAAGTAGATAATATTGGATCTTCATGAATTTCCTTTGTTGTAATAATGGCATTATAGTTCTGCAGTTCTGTCTTGCCTTTTTTAGGACATGCATTCTGCAGTATTTAAGATGAAGTATCAGGGTGTCTACCACATGCAAGTGGTTCCTTCTACACACATGCGTGTATCTTCTAGGGGTGTGTGTGTGTGCGCTCGCGTGCACGCACATGGATGGATAGCTAGGTAATGATGAAGCGGAAGTGGTGCATCTAGGTAGGGGGCTGTGGGTCTTCATTGTACCTTTCAGCTTTTCTGAGGATTTGAAATAGAAATAGAGAGTACGAGAGGAACTGCTTTCTCCCCATGCTCCTAAAACAAAACCAGAAAAGCCAAATATCAACTGAATTATGAACTATTTATGATATTGCCATATGAGACTATCTCCCATTTTTTGATAGTTTTGAATTATGTAAGGTCATAAGAACTTATTTCTTCCATAAAACATGAGGACTCTAATTTTATGCAGGGTGATCCCATACTATAACAAATGGTAATTGAAAAAAAAAACAAATTTAATGTCTAACTTTGCCTAATAAACTTCTTTCACTAATAAGATACGTATTAATAGAATTTAGGAAATAGAGAAAGGGCAAAATTCCACCAGTAATTCTATTGCCCTAGAAAAATCACTCTTAGTCTTTGGAATGTTTATTTTAATTTTGTTTCATATGCATTTAAGTCTCTATTATAAAAATCTTTTAAAAAAATACTTTATTTCAAAAAATAAAGATTTTACTTATTTGACAGAGAGAGAGAAAGAAGGAGAGTGTGCACACGCATGCGCCCATGAGCAGAGGGGGAGGGAGAAGCAGGCACCCTGCTGAGCAGGAGCCTGATGTGGGGCTCTATCCCAGGACCCTGAGATCATGACCTGAGCTGAAGGCAGAGGCTCAACTGCCTGAGCCACTGAGGCACCTCTAAAAATCTTCGTCATATTCTCAGGTAGTCTTTACAACCTCATTTAAAAACCTACAGAATGGGACGCCTGGGTGGCTCAGTGGGTTTAGCTGTACGACCCTAGATTTCAGCTCAGATCACAACCTCACGGTTGTGAGATTGAGCCTCAAGATGGCTCCTCGCTGGGCATGGAGCCTGCTTAAGATTCTGTCTCCCCAATTATCATATGATCTCTCTGATATGAGGAATTTGAGAGGCAGGGCAGGGGTTCCTAGGGGGAAGGGAGAGAAAAATGGAACAAGGTGGGACCCAGGAGGGAGACAAACCATAAGACTCTTAATCTCAGGAAACAAACTGAGGGTTGCTGGGGGGGTTGAGGGGGGAGGGATAGGGTGGCTGGGTTATGGGCATTCAGGGGTATGTGCTATGGTGAGTGCTGTGAATTGTGTAAGACTGATGAATCACAGACCTGTACCCCTGAAACAAATAATACATTATATATTAAAGAAAAGAAAAAGATTCTGTCTCCCTGTCCCTCTGTCCCTCTTCTCTCCCTCTCAAAAAAAACAACAATAAAACCTTACAGAAAATCTTTCAAAAGTAGTACATTGGTAAACCTGTGTTACAAACAAGGATTACTTTTGGGAAGTTATCATAAAGGCTGCTTTATTTTGAGTTTTTTTTTTTTTAATTTTTTTTTTTTTTTAAAGATTTTATTTATTTATTTGACACAGAGAGATCACAAGTAGGCAGAGAGGCAGGCAGAGAGAGAGGAAGAAGCAGGCTCCTGGCTGAGCAGAGAGCCCGATGTGGGCCTCGATCCCAGGACCCTGAGATCATGTCCTGAGCTGAAGGCAGAGGCTTTAACCCACTGAGCCACCCAGGCGCCCTATTTTGAGTTTTACCATCCCTTTCAACCTGCACAGAAGGGAGAACTGGCAGACTCCATGACTTTTCTGGTCATTTGCACTTTAAGACACATAGTCTTAATTTGGCAATCCTATGTGATATGTACTGAGTCATACTAAAGAAACTCTGCCAGTTTCTAATTTAATTTAAAGGCGAAACTCCATCCCTCTTGTCTGTGTTCTGGTCTATTTGCTAGCTGCTGTTTCGGATCTGCTTAGGGTCTGGGGAATGGATGAGGAGGCAGGAGAGAGAGAAGTAGAAGGTTCTTAGACGGCACTGGCTTAAGGTGCCTCTGGGCTCTCTCCCCTTGTCAGGGGTTTAAAGTTGACTCTTATTCCAGGCAGCACTGTCATTGCTCTTTAGAGACATTGTCCGTGGTATCTCCTGACCAGGTTCCTTGCACTGACCAAGTGCACTCTGAGAAGTGTGTGTCTGATGGTGGCTTACTCCTTCCTCTGAGCCCCGTGGCTCTGCCTTTGTCTCTTTCAGGTCTGCGCCTGTTTTCTCTAGTTCCCACTTGGTCTGCATCTAAGACTTGCCCTCTACCTGCACTCCTCTCCGGGAGCACTCCTGAGTTCTTTATTCTAGGAGTTCAGGCTAACTTCTACCCAGCAGCAGTGCTCACTTGCTGAGGAAACTAGTCACTCCTTTGGTGTCTGGATTTTCTGGGCAGGAGTCCTACACTGATTAGCCATTCCTTGAGTGCAGGGGATGCACAGCAGCTTCTTTGACGGGCCCCGTTGGAGCCTCTGTCCTGGGGCTTGAGGCGAGAGGTAGGCACCTCTCCCCCAGCCTCTCTGCATTTGAGGCAGAGGGGGGAATCTCAGAATACCTTATCAGCATTCTCCAAGAAGTTTTCAGAAATCCTGTCTTTACCTCCACGTGCTCTACCCTTTCACATCATTGATGTGAAGGAGGCATTAACAAATACTTTTTTAATTTAAATTCAGTTTAGTTAACATATAATGTATTATTAGTTTCAGGGGTAGGATTTAGTGATTCATGCATATAACACCCAGTGCTCATTACATCAAGTGCCCTCCTTAATGCTCATCACCATCCAAAGTTGCTGGTTCTCAGTCCCTTTGAAAATATGTAACTCGATCTGACTCTCCCTTTGGAGTTACATTTAATTTAATAGGCTGCTTACATGTGTTTCAAAAATCTAAAGAATATGGCTCCCTGTCCATACGCTTCCTGTATCTCCTTTTACAGGAAGCCGCAGTTTACAGTTCGGCAATATTCTTCCAGGTGTTTTACTGCCTTGACAAACACACCTGTATTTTGGTCTAACTGAATGGGATCTTTTTGTACTCCCGAGTCCACAGACTGCTTATTTTCCTCTAACATGACAGCTTTCCAGGGCTGTCATAGAGGTCTACCCACTCCATTTTAATGTTTATGTAGTGGTCCAGGACTGTGTCCCATAGTGTATTTGGCTTCTGTTGATTAACATTTAGGTGTTTGAATATTCTTGCTCTTATATTTTTTGCAGCTGGTATAAATTTATCTCAAGAATAAGTTCATGGGGCACCTGGGTGGCTCAGTTGGTTAAACGACTGCCTTCGGCTCAGGTCATGATCCCGGAGACCCGGCATCGAGCCCCACATTGGGCTCCCTGCTCGGCGGGAAGCCTGCTTCTCCCTCTCTCACTCCCCCTGCTTGTGTTCCCCCTCTTGCTGTGTTTCTCTCTGTCAAATAAATAAATAAAATCTTAAAAAAAAAGTTCATAAAATTGAAATTTCTGGATAAAGGTATTTTATAGTTTTAATAGATATTTTAATAGATATTTCCAAATTGTCCTATAAAAAGTTGAAGTTACTTTTATTCATTCTTATAGGAGAGAGAGGAGATTTCTCTGTGTCTTTGCCAACTCTCAGGTGTTATCAGTCTTTTAAGTCTTACCAGCCTGACAGGCTGAAAAATACTAACCTGATTTTAATTTGTATTTCTTTCATTTAGAGTCAGATTGAACATGTTTTCTTTTCCTGTGAATTATCTCTTTCTGTCTGCCTGGTATTAGATAAACTACAAGGTCTGAGGGCAGAGTCCCCATGACTGCTTTCACTTCTGATGCCATTTGCAAGCTTTGGAGGGCGGGGCTTCTGAAAACTACTCTCAGGTTTGATAATTTGCTAGAAAGATGCACAGAACTCCCTGAAAGCTGTTGTTCTCATGTTGTAGTTTGTTGCTGGGACGGGGAACAGAAAATTGGCCAAAGGAAGAGACGCGTAGAGCAGAGTCTAGGAGGAGTTCATTCATTCTCCTGAGGACATGTTGCCCTCTCAGCACTGATATGACAGTAAATGTGGATATTGCCAGCCCGGGAGGCTTATCTGAGTTCATTGTCCAGTTTATGTTGGGGCTTCAATATGTAGCCATGACTGATTCACTGCCCGTGTGGTTGAACTCAGTCTCCAGTGCCTGCCCCCCACACCCCTTGTAGTCTAGTGTGGTCTGAGGGGCCCACCATGAATAACACACACTGCTTTCACTCAGGAAATTCCAAGAGTTGAGAAGTTACTTTCCAGGAACTGGGGACAAAGGCCAGACTTCCGTCCAGGCAAGGCCAAATTTTTTACGACATGCTGTTCTCTATCCATTTTTATATTGGGTCATTTGGCTTCTTTTGTAAAGCTCATAACCAAAAAATTCCTGGTTGAGCGTAAAACTCTAAGCTATAATATCTAAAATTATTTTCTCAATTTAAAATTGCTGTCCATCTTCCCTGTTGTTGCCACAATGTTGTTGCTTATTTTTAAATAACTTGCACGTGTTGCTGTTGGCTTCTGTCATTTTTAGTAGCTTTGTATTTCAGAATCCCTGGCAGAGAAGCTTTTAAGAATGACAAGTATGTGGAGTGGGGGTTCAGGGTTTGGCCTAGCCCGTGTGTAACTCAGTGATCTGAGGACACAGCTTAACCTTAACTCCCCAGCCTTAATCCCCTTGTCTGAGGAACAGGGGCCATACCCTCTGCCTTCCTAACAGGTGTGAGTCAGATGAGAACACATACGTGATGATGTGTCATAATCTCAACCTGACACAAGTCAAAAGGAGAAGTAAGTTTGCATAGACATTTTAAACTGGTTTATACATTTTCCTACAGCTGGCAAACCGGTCTCTTTCAGCTTTTCTGCTGTTACAATTAGTACTGGTCTGAGACCTTTTTTACTTTTAAAAATATATTAATATTTTATTAGGTTATATTTCCCCCACATTGGTACACTGGGTCAAAGCAGATGTATAACTTGTATAACTTTCTGACTCCTAATGAAGAATCCAAGTAACTTTTCAGTGGCGAAACTGTCTTAAAACAGATTTCAGTTCATGAGATACCTGATTTGGATCGATTTCTGGATTTTTCCATAAGGTTAAGAGGAGATATTTAGACTTTATTTGTAGTGGGTGAAGAATTTGGAACGATAATTTCTCCAGCTTTATTGAGATATGATTGATAAATAAAAATTGTAGGTTCATGTTGTACACTGATTTTTTTATTTTTTTTATTTTTTTTTTTATTGTTACTAAATTTTTTTTTCCCAGTGTTTCAAGATTCATTCCCCATTCCCCACACCCAGTGCTCCCCGCTTTAGGTGTCCCCAGTACCCACCACCAGGCTCTCCCATCCCTCCACCCCCCTCCCTCCAAGTCCCTCAGTTTGTTTCTGTGTTCAAAGTCTGTTGTTTCGTTTCCCTCCCTAGATTA
>PITA01031943.1:0-14546 GCA_004023965.1 Spilogale gracilis
TAGTTATAAGCTTCAAGATAATCCTACATCCCTACTCAATACTACCCCTATATATAACCAGCTCTAATCTCCCTATATCATTAGAAAGTGGGCTCCTTCAACAATAATAACAAGACAAACTCAGGAGGATCTGAAACACTTTCCTTGACCACAAGGAGTGTCTGCCCTCACCTTCCCACTCTAGTCTGTCAGTGTTTCTATATAATTGTTTTTGCATTTGTATTATATAAATACTGGTCTTGGGGGACATTCAGCTTGGGCTTTACTTTTTGATCTCTTCATTTACCCTTGATAGCCCTTTTCTTTACCCTGTAGTAATTTTGCTCCATATGAATCCTACCACTGGGCCCCACTCTGGCAGGGGTTTCTTTTCTTGCTTCCTTTCTTCCTTTCTCTTTCTTCTTTCTTCTTCCTTTTCAGTGGTGAATCCTGATTGCTCCAAAACCTTACAGCGACCAATTCACCTGGATAGTGGCTGATATATTTAGCTATACACCCCCTTAACCACTCCTCACCATAATGACTTGGAGGAGGAACATCCAACAGAAGAAGAAACCTGAGACTGCAACCCCAGTCACAGAATTATTGGAAATGAACATAAACAGTATGGCATAAATGGAATTCAGGGCAGCAATCATCCAAGCAATGGCTAATTTGGAAAAGAACATTAGTCTCAAAATGGAAGCCATAATAACAGAAGTGAAGGTTAAGGTTAGAAAGGCTATTAATTAGATGCAATCTAACTTAAATATACTAACAGCTAGAGTAAGTAATGCTGAAGATCATATCAGTGATTTAGAAGACAGATGGAATTTTTTAAAAAATATTTTATATTTGACAGAGAGAAACACAGCCAAAGAGGGAATGCAAGCAGGGGGAGTGAGAGAGGGAGAAGCGGGCTTCTGGCTGAGCAGGGAGCCCAATGCGGGGCTCAATCCCAGGTCTCCAGGATCATGACCTGAGCCGAAGGCAGTCGCCTAACCAACTGAGCCACCCAGGTGCCCCATAGAAGACAGAAGGATTAAGAAGGAAGAGCAAGAGAAGTCTTGGAGCAAACAGCTAAAATCCCATGAAAACAGAATAAGAGAAATAAATGATGCCATGAAATGCTCCAAATCAGAATTATTGGAATCCCTGAAGGAGTTGAGAGAGAGAGAAGCCTAGAAAATATTGTTGAACAAATCATGGATGAAAATTTCCCAAATATGGGGAATGAATCAAATGTTCATGTCCTAGAGGGACAGAGGACAACCCCCAAGATCAATGAGGCCAGAAAAACCTCCAGGTACATAATTCTGAAATTTGTGAATCATAAAACCAAAGAATATGTCTTAAGGGCAGCTAGGGGAAACTGATCCCTTGCCTACAGACGGAGGACAATCAGAATAACGTTGGACCTTTCCACAGAAACCTGGCAAGCCAGAAAGGGCTGGCAAGACATATTCAGGAAATTAAATAACAAAAATATGCAACCAAGGATAATGTATCCAGCAAGGTTGACTTTCAGAATGGAAGGAGAAATAAAGAGCTTCCATGACCACCAAAGTCTAAAAGATTATGCAACCACCAAGCCAGCACTACAAGAAATACTAAGAGGCATTTTATAAAAGAAAGACGAAACCAAGAGTGACACAGAACAGAAATTTACAGAGGTAATCTATAGAAACATCAACTTCACAGGCAACAAGATGTCAATACAAACATATCTATGAATAATCACTTTCAATGTAAACAACCTAAATGCTCCAATAAAAAGGCACAGGGTTGCAGACTGGATAAAACGACAGGACCCATCCATACACTGTTTACAAGAGACTCATCTTTAATCTAAAGACACTTCCAGATTGAAGGTGAGGGGATGGAGGACCATCTTTCATGCCAACGGCCCCCAAAAGAAAGCCAGGATAGTGATTCTCATATCAGACAAATTGGATTTTAATCTAAAGACAGTAATCAGAGACACAGAAGGACACTACATCATTCTCAAAGGGTCTATACACCAAGAAGATCTAACAATTGTAAATATTTATGCCCCCAACATGGGAGCAGCCAACTACATAAGCCAACTGTTAAGCAAAATAAAGGATCATATTGATACAAACACATTAATTGCAGGAGATCTTAACACACCACTCTCAGCAATGGACAGATCATCTAAACAGAAAATCAACAAAGAAATAAGAGCCTTGAATGACACACTGGACCAGATGGATCTCATAGATATATTCAGAACATTCTATCCTAAAAGAGCAGAATACTCATTCTTCTCGAGTGCACATGGAACTTTCTCCAGAATAGACCACCTACTAGATCACAAATCAGGGCTCAACTGATACCAGAAGACTGAAATTATTCCCTGCATATTCTCTGAACACAATGTTGTGAAACTGGAACTCAACCACCATAAAAAGTTCAGAAGAAAATCGAACACTTGGAAACTAAAGACGATCCTGCTCAAGAATCTGTGGATCAACCAGGAAATCAAAGAAGAACTGAAACACCTCATAGAAACCAATGAGAATGAAGATATATCGATCCAAAACCTATGGGATACAGCAAAAGCAGTCCTAAGGGGGAAATACATAGCCATCCAAGCCTCACTCAAAAAAATTGGAAAATCCAAACACATCAACTTTCATTACACGTTAAAGAACTGGAAAATCAACAAAAAATTAAACCACCCCCTCACACAAGACGAGAAATAATTAGGATTAGAGCAGAGATGAATGAATCAGAAACTAGAGACACAGAACACATCAATGAAACTAGAAGCTGGTTCTTTGAAAGAATCAATGAGATCGATAAACCATTGAACAAACTAATCCAAAAGAAAAGGGAGAAGACCCAAATTAAAAACTAATCCAAAAGAAAAGGGAGAAGACCCAAATTAAAAAATTATAAATGAGAGATCATGACTAACACCAAGGAAATAGAAACAATCATCAGAAATTACTATCAACAATTATATGCCAATAAGTTTAACAAACTAGAAGAGATGGATACATTCCTAGAAACCTAAAAACTTCCAAGACTGAAACAGGAAGACATTGACAATTTGAATAGACCTATATCTAGCAATGAAATTGAAGCAGTGATCAAAAACCTCCCCAAAAACAAGAGTCCAGGCCTAGACAGATTCCCTGGGGAATTCTACCAAACATTCAAAGAAGAAATAACACCTATTCTTCTGAAGCTCTTCCAAAAAATAGAAATGGAAGGAAAACTTCCAGACTCTTTCTATGAAGAGGCATTACTCTAATCCCCAAACCAGACAAAGACCCCATCAAAAAGGAGAACGCCAGACCAATATCGTTGATGAATATGGATGCCAAGATTCTCAACAAGATCCTTGCCAACAGGATCCAACAATACATTAAAAAGATTATCCACCATGACCATATGAGTTTTATTCCAGGTATGCAAGGGTGGTTCAACACTCGGAAATCAATCAACATAATAGAACAAATTAATAAGAGAAGAAAGAAGAACCATATGGTACTCTCAATTGATGCAGAAAAGGCATTTGATAAAATACAACATCCGTTCCTGATCAAAACTCTTCAAAGTATAGGGATAGAGGGAACATTTCTCAACCTCATACATTCTATCTATGAAAAACCCACAGAGAATATCATTCTCAACAGGGAAAAACTGACAGCCTTTCCTCTGGGATCAGGAACAAGACAAGGATGCCCACTCTCACCACTACTGTTCAACATAGTGTTAGAAGTCCTAGCAACAGCAATCAGACAACAGAAAGAAATAAAAGGTATCCAGCTTGGCAAAGAAGAAGTCAAATTCTCACTCTTTGCAGACGACATGATACTCTATGTGGAAAACCCAAAAGACTCTACCCCTAAACTACTAGAACTCATACAGTAATTCGGTCATGTGGCAGTATATACAAAATCAATGCAGAGAAATCAGTTGCATTCTTATACACTAACAATAAAAAAATAGAAAGGGAAATCAGAGAATTGATTCCGTTTACTATAGCACCAAAAACCATAAGATACTTAAGAATAAACCTAACCAAAGAAGTCAAGGATCTGTACTTGAGGAACTACAGAATACTCATGAAAGAAATTGAAGAAGACAAAAATATGGAAGACCATTCCATGCTCGTGGATAGGAAAAATAAACATTGTCAAAGTGTCTATACTGCCCAGAGCAATCTATACTTTCAATGCCATTCCGATCAAAATTCCACCAACATTCTTCAAAGCGTTGGAACAAACAACCCTAAAATTTATATGGAACCAAAAAAGACCCTGAATTGCTAAGGAATTGCTGAAGAAGAAAAGCAAAGCTGGGGGCATCACATTACCTGCCTTCTGGCTTTATTACAAAGCTGTGATTACCAAGGCAGCATGATACTGGCTCAAAAACAGAGAAATAGACCAATGGAACAGAGTGGATAGCCCACATATGGACCCACAAATCTATGGGCAAATCATCTTTGACAAAGCAGGAAAGAATACCCAGTGGAAAAAGGACAGTCTCTTCAATAAATGGTGCTGGGAAAATTGGACAGCTACATATAGAAGAATGAAACTAGACCATTCTCTTACACCACACACAAAGGCAAACTCGAAATGGATGAAAGACCTCAACGTGAGGCAGGAATCCATCAAAATCCTGGAGGAGAACATAGGCAGTAACCTCTATAACATCGGCCACAGCAACTTCTTTCAAGACACGTCTCCAGAGGCAAAGGAGAAAAAGCAAAAATGAACCTCTTGGACTTCATCAAAATAAAAAGCTTCTGTACAGCAAATGAAACAGTCAACAAAACAAGGAGGAAACCCACAGAATGGGAGAAGATATTTGCAAATGACACTACAGCCAAAGGACTGGTATCCAAGATCTATAAAGAACTACTCAAACTCAACATCCAAAAAGAAGATGAACACATCAAAAAAATGGGCAAGAGACATGAAGAGGCACTTCTCCATAGATGATATACAAATGGCTAATAGACACATGAATAAATGTTCAGCGTCACTAGCTATCAGGGAAATTCAAATCAAAACCACACTGAGATACCACCTTACACTAGTCAGAATGGCCAAAATTAACAAGTCAGGAACAAGTGTTGGAGAGGCTGCAGAGAAAGGGGAACTCTCTTACACTTTTGGTAGGAATGCAAGCTGGTGCAGCTGCTTTGGAAAACAATGTGGAGATTCCTTAAAAAATTAAAAATAGAGCTACCCTATGACCCTGCAATTGCACTACTGGGCATTACCCCAAAGATACACATGTAGTGAAAAGAAGGGCCATATGTACCCCAATGTTCATTGCAGCAATGGCCACAATCACCAAACTGTGGAAGGGACCAAGGTACCCATCAACAGATGAATGGATAAAGACGATGTGGTACATATATACAATGGAATACTACACCTCCATCAGAAAGGATGAATATCCAACTTTTGTAACAACATGGATTGGATTGGAAGAGATTATGCTGAGTGAAATAAGCCAAGTAGAGAAAGTCAAGTATCACATGGTTTCATTATTTGCCATGCATAAGGGGTAATATAGAGGACAGTAGAAGAAGGAAAGGAAATGGGAAGTAGGGTAATTCAGGGAGAAAAATGAAAAAAGAGAGACTTTGGACACAGAAACAAACTGAGGGACTTGGAGGGAAGGTAGTGAGGGGATGGGAGAGCCTGTTGGTGGGTACTGAGGGCACCTATTACATGGAGCACTGGGTGTGGGGAATGGGCAATGAATCTTGGAACACTGAAAAGAAAATTAAGTAACAATAAAAAAAGAAAAGACTGATGAATCACGGAGCTTACTAATAATACACTTCTGTTAATTGAATTTAAATATATAATTTTTAAAAGGTGAAAAAATAAACAGTATGATATCCACTTCTCAAAAAAAAAATCAAAAAATAAAAAAAATAAAAGCAAATTAGCTATGAAGCCATGAAAAGATGCAGGAAAATTTTAAGTGCATATTGCTAAGAAGACCAGCTAAAAAGGTTACATAATGTACACTTCCAACTATATGACATTCTAGAAAAAGCAAAACAACCCTGGTTTTAACAGAGATTAGCAGGGAGGGAGGAATAAATAAGCAAATCATGAGGATTTTTACGGTAGTAGAAAAACTCCATATTATATTATAATGGTGGATATATGTCATAAGTTTATCTAAACTCATATAATGGAAAACACTAGGAATGGATTTTAATATAAACTATTGACACTGGGTGAAAATAATTTATCATTGTAGATTTACTGATTTTAACAACTGTACCATTCTGGAAGGGGATGTTGATAATGAGGACAGCAATGCACTCATAGAAACATGTATACCTTTTAACTTTGCTGTGAACTTAAAATTTCTCTAAAACTCAAAGTTTGTTTTGTTTATGTTTCTCTTTATTTATTTATTATTATTTATTTATTTGCTTGCTTGTTTATTCATTTTTAAATGTAGGCTCCATGCCCAGTGTGGAACCCAACACAGTACTTGAACCAAAGATCATGAGATTGAGACCTGAGCAGAAATCAAGAGTCAGACACAGCCAACTGAGCCACCCAGGCATCCCTAAGGTTTATTTATTTGTTTTTTTAGAAAAAGTGATACTTTCTACAAAGCAAATAGCACCATAAACTGATTCAAAATACAAATTACAAAATGGGGAAAATGCTTGCCATGATATTTGCCACAAATATGCTAAGAGCATAGGCAAACTAGTGCAGAAGTGGGTCAGAGGATATGAACATAAAACTTATTGATAGAAATATATAAGCATATAAACACTCAGACTCACTCCTTTAAAAAAATAAGTTATTTTTTTTTAAGATTTTTTTTTTATTTATTTGACAGAGAGAAACACAGCCAGAGAGGGAACAGAAGCAGGGGGAGTGAGAGAGGGAGAAGCAGGCCTCCTGCCGAGCAGGGAGCCCAATGTGGGACTCGATCCCAGGTCTCCGGGATCATGACCTGAGCCAAAGGCAGTCGCTTAACCAACTGAGCCACCCAGGCGTCCCAGTTGTGTGTTTTTGTTTTTTTTTTTTAACCTATTCATATATAATAGTTTTGCTTGGATGAATAAAAGTTAAATTTAATGCACTCAATTACATGGTAATAGAATATCTACATTCTTAGGAAATTAATACTGAAGTATTTTGGAGTAAAAGAACATAAAGGTATAACTTCCCTTAAACTGGTGTGGGTATCTGGATACATATACATACCTACATACATAGAAAGAGAGGGAGAATGAGGAAGCAAATAAATGAGGTAAATTGTTAACAGGTCAATCTGGATAATGTGTCTTCTGACTTTTTTTTTTACTTTAAATTTATTTTATTTTTTCAGTGTTCCAGGATTCATTGCCCATGCCCCACACCCAGTGCTCCATGTAATAGGTGCCCTCAGTACCCACCACCATGATCTCCCATTCCCCCACCCCCTCCCTCCAAGTCCTTCAGTTTGTTTCTGTGTCCAAAGTCTCTTATGTTTTGTTTTTCTCCCTGAATTACCCTACTTCCCATTTCCCTTCCTTCTCCTTCTGTCCTCTATATTACCCCTTATGCACCACAAGTAAGTGAAACCATGTGATACTTGACTTTCTCTACTTGGCTTATTTCACTCAGCATAATCTCTTCCAATCCAGTCCATGTTGTTACAAAAGTTGGATATTCATACTTTCTGATGGTGGGAAGCAAGTTGGTGCAGCCACTCGCTTGGTGTTTTCCACATTGGTGTTTTCCACATTGGAACACAATGTGGAGATTCCTCAAAAAATTAAAAATAGAACTACTCTATGACCCTGAACTTGCACTACTGGGCATTTACCCCAAAGATACAGATGTAGTGAAAAGAAGGGCCATATGTACCCCAATGTTCATAGCAGAAATGGCCACAATCGCCAAACTATGGAAAGAGCCAAGGTGCCCTTCAACAGATGAATGGATAAAGAAGATGTGGTACATATTTTTACTTTTATAACTTATAAACTCTACATTTGAAATTATTTTTAAACAATAAAAATAAAGTTTTGGTTGAAATGTGGAAAAAGTATCCACATATTCTTTTGTCAGCATGTAAAGCTTGGCAGTAACTACTACATTTTAAAATGCATTTACCTTTCCACTCGGTAATTTCTATAAATATTTTCTATGACTATAGTAAAAAAATGTGTAAAATGAGTTACAGAAAAATATTTACTCTATTCTTGTTAAGGGTACAAAGGACTGAGAACAATATGTATTCTATAGATGACAAGTTAAGTGAATGGTAACATATATGTACAATGGAATACAGTAAAGATGTTAAAAATATGAATTTGACAGACATAAATATAGACTAATCTCAATTATATATATTATGGATGAAAAATATACTTCCTCATATCTTTATAAACATTTTATTCATAGATTATATTTAAATAGATACATATAAACTAATAGCCCTCAACCCTTACCTTTGTCATGTACATGCTAGACACAGATTAGCATGCCTAATGCAATTGGAGCGGATATCAAAATCTGACAGACTTTAGTCTGTCTAGCATCACAATTGACAAGCTTGCATGGTACTGGCTAAGTTAGTTACATCTCCTATGTTACTTCCTATGAAGATTAAAAACCATGTGGAAAAATAAAGTAGCATCTGGTATATATGTATATATACATATATATATATAATTGTATCTTTGTTGTTATTACTATTGTTATTACTATTACTATTACTATACTAATATTACTATTACTATTGTTATTACTATTACTATTATTATGACTATTACTGACTGACTGATTTTGGTCAAAATCTAGCCTTTAGTGCAAAATGCTAAAGTTAGCTGACATTTTGTAGCAGTTATAATGTAGTGATATGTCATAAAACTACTAAGTAAAAAGTTAATTTCCTGTCTAGACATATTAATAGCCATTGAATGAAAATAAACTGCAAACTACTTGAAGAAAAGCAAAGAATTCATTTAATAACAGGCTAGTTTCACTGTCTTTGTGTTATTATAATAAAAACTGAAAACTCAGTTGCCAGTAGTTTTTGAGCACCTTCAGGTTTAAGAAAATTGGTGATATGGTAGTTCTGCATCATGCTATAATCTTATGGGCAAAATAATATACTGTAATAAAAAATCACTATTTGGTCAAGTATCTATCTATTAACCACTGGGAAAATTTGCCACCATGCCCTAAAAGCAATTGACATTAATTTACTTGAGGGTGGGTACAATGTGTGTCTCCACAATGTTAGATCTCTTGACATCTAGGAAAAGCAAGCTCTTCATAAATATTGGCCAAATAAATGGATGAATCCAGTAGGCAAACTAGAGGTGATATCCCCTGCTTCTCTGAAGTATGGGGTACAAATCAATAAGTCCAAAGTGGACTAAATATGGGATGTAAGCTTGACGTGACCCAGATTCATTTAGCCATACATTTATGTTTTTAAATTATGGTCAAATTTGAAGCTGTCCACTCTACGGTAAGATGAAATGTATTCTGGTATAAGAAACAACATTGCAATTTTCATGATTTTGTATTCTTTTGACTTGTTGGAAATCCCAAAGAATAAAGTTCTAGATCAAATCATTTAGAAAGCACAGTGATTATATATGTTTTCACATATCATATCCCACAAACATCTCTGAGGTTTGAGTGAAGGGAAAGAAGAAGAAGTCACAAGGTATTTGAAACAAATCACATCTTTGGAGATGTTCCTCTGGTTTGGTTCAGGAAAAGAGGTGAAAGCTTTTCTTAACTCCTCATTTTGTGTTTTTGCAATAACAAATTATTTGAAACACTTCTCAGATTTGCAATTCACCATTGATTTGTTTAAATGATTATTTTCTTCATTCAGTGGGGTCTAGGATCCATGAAGGCAGAGATAACTCAGACCAAATAAGTTGATTTCACTGTGGCATCCCCAATGTTCAACAGAGTGTTTGGCAAAGAACAGACATCAATAGATATTTTTAATGTATAAATTAATGGAATGCGGGTTTTTCCCACTATGCTTACGGATATTAAGAACAGCTGGACAGCATGATGAGTATAGTTATTAATACTGTATTGAATATTTCAAAATTTTATAATAGATCTTAAAAGTCCTCAAGGTGAAAAAAAATGATTTTGTAACAATGTATGCTATCAGATGTTAACTGAAATTACTGTGGTGATTATCTTGCAATATACACAATTTTTTTTAAAAGATTTTATTTATTTGACAGAGAGAAACACAGCCAGAGAGGGAACATAAGTAGCGGGAGTGAGAGAGGGAGAAGCAGGCTTCCCGACGAACAGGCAGCCGGATGTGGGGCTCAATCCCAGGACTCCAGGATCATGACCTGAGCTGAAGGCAGAAGCTTAACCACTGAGCCACCCAGGCACCACAGCAACATATTGAATCATCATATCATATACCCTAAATTACTATGTTATATATAAATTATGCCTCAAAAAAAGAAAGAATGGCTGGACTGAGAATTAAATTTGTGATATCCTGATCATGTGTTTAAGTTACAGGGACTATAATTGCCAGCACTGTCTGCTCTCTGACAACCTAGGGAGCATAGTTTGAGGAGCATATATAATGTAGCCTCATTAGTTTCTGCTATTTCAAAGCCTTTAAACTACTCCAATTAAATATGTAATCCATGTGGAAAGAAGCTTTTTGAGACTTCAAACCAGCAGGTTCCTCCAACTGTCCAGTATATGTTCTTTATAGTCTTTGTATTAAGTAACTTTTGCATTTGGTGCCTGTGTCTCAAAGTAGATGACCATTGCTGTCCAGTCTTTTCTCTAAGTCTCATAGATTGAAATCCTTTGACTCACTTGAATCTTACTTTAAAAGCTGAGCGATCTTTACTGGGGCTTTCTCTGATCTTTCTTCTGACAGATTTAATATACTGCATACCAATAACCTACTTCTATCAATCTATAAGCAAGGAATTGAGTACACTTATTAAATGAAACTTAAATCAAAATGGGAAAATGTTTAAGAGGACTTAAAAGTGATCTAATTCAACTCTCATTGTTAAAAAGAAAGGGAGTCCAAGTCCCATTTTAAGTTTGCTGTAGAGATTGTCAAAAGCCAAATTCCCTGACACCCAGAGAAAGCACCACCCCCACCCCAATGGCCTGTTTCTTATATTCAAAATTCCTAATGATGTTATTTTAGAAAACAATTTAATAATACAGAAAATGCAAAATACTCTACCAAAGTACTACAGAAACTGATGAATGAATTCAGCAAGGTCACAGGAAGAAAAACTAATATACAGAAATCTGTTGTACTTCTATACAGTAATAATGAAAGGACAGAAAAATTAAGAAAATAATCCCACTTACAATTGCACCAAAAATAATACCTAGGAATAAACTTAACCTAGGAGATGAAAGACCTCTACTCTGAAAACTATGAAACATTGATGAAAGAAATTGAAGAAGACACAAAAAGATAGAAAGATATTCCATGTTCATGGATTGGAAGAATATCATTAAAACATCCATACTACCTAAAGCAATTTACAGATTTAATGTAATCCCAATCAAAATACAAATGACATTTTTCATAGAGCTAGAAAACACAATCCTAAAATTTGCATGGAACCACAAAAGACCCCAATTAGCCAAAGCAATCTTGAAAAAGAAAAATAAAACTGGAGGTATCATAATTCTAGATATCAAGATTTACCAGAAAGCTATAGTAACCAAAGAAACATGGTGCTGGCCAAACAAAACAAACAAAACAAAACAAACAAAACAGACACATAATGGAACATAATAGAGAGTCCTGAAATAAACTCATAGTTATATGGTCAATTAATCTTTGACAAAGCAGGAAAGAATATCTAAAGGGAAAAAGAATGTCTCTTCAATATTTTTGAAGAAACTGGACAGTTACATGCAAAAGAATGAAACTGGGCCACTTTCTTACATCACACTCCAAATGGATTAAGAACCTAAATGTGAGACCTGAAGCCATAAGACTTCTGGAAGGTAAAAGTAATTTCTCTGACATTGGCCATAGCAACATTTTTCTCAACATTTCCTGAGGCAAGAAAAAAAAAGCAAAAATAAACAATTGAGACTTCTGTACAGCAAAGGAAATAATCAACAAAACTAAAAACAACCTACTGAATGGAAGAACATCCTTGCAAAGGACATGTCCAATAAAGGGTTAGTATCCAAAATATATAAATAACTCACACAACTCAACACCAAAAATAATAATAATCAAATTTAAAAATAAGAAGAATTGGGACATCTGGGTGGCTTGGTCATTAAATACCTGTCTTAGGCTCATGTCATGATCCTAGGATTCTGGGACCAAACCCCGCATCAGACTCCCTGCTTGGCGGAAAGCCTGCTTCTCCCTCTTCCACTCCCTATGCTTGGGTTCCCTCTTTAGCTGTCTCTCTGTCAAATAAATAAATAAGATCTTTAGTAAATAAATAAATAAATAAATAAATAAATAAATAAATAAATATAAAAGAAGAATCTATTGAGCTGAGGCAAGGAGGGGATTGGGGCTCTAAATACTTTTCAAATAGATATTCAATTGTTCCTTCTGTCTTTATCTCTACTTTTATACATATTTTCAGAAATACTACCAATTCTTAAATGTTTGGTTTCTTCTCCAGAATATCTAGGTTGTATTTCAGCTTTACTTATGTGTTCAGAAAGTCTCGTCCTCACATCTAGGGTAAGGTTAGGATTAGGTTAAGGGTTTGGGTATGTGCCTGGTATTTTGCAGTTCAAAGACCTCTCCAGAGGGTTATCATCAGGGTTAGGGGCAGGGTTAGGGTTGGGATTGGGGGTTAGGTATTAAAGATTAAAGGTTAGAAGTTAGGGTTAAGGCATTTGCCTGGTATATAAAAAGTAAAAAGTTAAAAGTAGGAATAAAATATGAATAGACATTTTTCCATATAAGAGACACAATTGGCCAACAGACACAGGAAAAGATGTTCAACATTATTGGGGCCCCTGGGCAACTCAGTTAGTTAAGCATCTGACCTTTGATTTTGGCTCAGGTAGCGAAATCAGCATCATAATATCAATCACTGTGTTGATCTCCAACTGGGTAAGGAGCCTGCTTAGGATTTTCCCTCCTTTTGTTCCTCCTCCCCACACCACTCCATCTTCCTCCAACCCCAGGCTCATAAGCTCTCTCTTAAAACAAACAAACAACAACAACAACAACAACAAAAACTCAACATTACTAATCATCAGAGAAATGCCTATGAAAACCACAATGAGATATAACCTCAAACCTGTCAGAATAGCTAAAATCAAAAATACAAGAACAAATGTTGGAAGTAAGTGGGAAACAATGAATACTTGTGCACTGTGGTGGGAAAGCAAACTGCTTATAGCCACTGTGGAAAACAAAATGTAGGTTCCTCAGATATTAAAAGAAAAACTACCATATGATTGAGCAATTACACTACTGGGTATTTACACAAAAAATATGAAGACACTAATTTAAATAATATGCATTCCCCAAAATTCATTACAGCATTATTTACAATAGCCAAATTACAGAAACAGCCCATGTCCATAACAACAGATGAATGGATAAAGAAGATGCGTGTATGTATACATACACACATACACACACACACACACACACAGAAATACACATGATGGAATATTACTCAACCATAAAAATAATGAAATCTTACTACCATTTGCAACAAAATGGACGGTGCTACACAGTATAATGCTAAGTGAAATGTCATTCAGAAAAGGACAAATACCATGATTTCACTCATATGTGGAATTTAAGAAACGAGACAAAGAAAGAAAAAATAAGTATTTTTCAGTTTGCCTCAACTATAGAGAACAAACTGATGGTTATCAGTGGGGGGTTGGTTGGGGGATAGGTAGAATATTTGAAGGGAATTGAGAGTACATTTATCACAAGTGCTGAGTAATATATTATTGTTGATTCACTAAATTGTACACCTGAAATTAATATAACACTGTATGTTAACTCTACTAAAAATTAAAAAAAATAATGAAAATACAGGTGACTGTTGAAAAACATGGAATTCAACTGCATGGGTCCATTCATTTATCCATTCATTTTTTGAGGGAGAGAGATCGCATGTGTGCACATGTGTGAGGAGGAGGGACAGCGGTAGAGGGAGAGAGAGAAACTTTTTTTTTTCTTTTTTTTTATAGATTTTTTTTTTATTGTCACTAAATTTTTTTTCCAGTGTTTCAAGATTCATTCCCCATTCCCCACACCCAGTGCTCCCCGCTTTAGGTGTCCCCAGTACCCACCACCAGGCTCTCCCATCCCTCTACCCCCCTCCCTCCAAGTCCCTCAGTTTGTTTCTGTGTCAAAGTCTCTGTTGTTTCATTTCCCTCCCTAGATTACCCTAGTTCCCATTTGCTTTCCTTCTGCCACTGTCCTCCAGTTTGCCCCTCATGCACCACAAGTAAGTGAGACCATGCGATACTTGACTTTCTCTTCTTGGCTTATTTCACTCAGCATAATCTCTTCCAGTCCAGTCCATGTTGCTACAAAAGTTGGGTATTCATCCT
>PITA01031944.1:0-14543 GCA_004023965.1 Spilogale gracilis
CCCCCCCCCCCCAGACCCTGGCTCAGCCCCGCAGACCAGCCTCGCCCCAGCTCGAGCGCACGGAGGCCACCTGCCACCCCAGGGCCTGCCCGGACTACAGGCCCCCTCACGGCGTGCCACCAGGCCCAGGCGCTCACTCTCCTCGTCGACTTTCAGCTCCTCGCCATTCTTTATCTTCTCCACGACTTCCTGCTCCTTGTGGCCTTTGCTCACCAAGAACTTCACCTTGTACTCGTCCCACGACACACGGCCTGGAAGAGAAGACCGACCCGCTGGGCGATCTCGCAACCGACGGTTTTAGGAAGAGCAATGTCTCAGTTCTCCAACAGCTGTCGGAACCCCCGCCAGGCCCCGCCCAGCCCTGCAGCCCAGGCCCTCCTCCCGACAGCCCCAGGCCCACGGGGCGGGGGTGAGCTCAGCCATACCGTCGCCATCAGGGTCCACGGCGTGGAAGTGCACCTTGCTCTCCTCGATGGCCTCCTGGAAGTGCTCGGCCGTCTTCTCCATGATCCAGTGCTGCATCTCCTTGGCACTGATCCTGCGGTCCGTGTTCACGTCTACCCTGCGGGCAGGCGAGCGACGTCACACGAGGCCTCCAGAACGCAGGACAGGACCAGCACCACTTTCCCCACAGTCGAGGGGCGGGGGGGCGGGGGGGCACAGCAGGCTGCCTCTTCAACCCCAACCCGCACGCCAGGCGCCTGGGCTGGGCCAGAGCCGTGCAGCCGGGCACCGCCGTGCTCCGTACGTGCACACAGACGCCTGGATGGAGAAGCACGTGCAGGTGCTAGGACGCCCACGTGTGTGCGTGGGCGAGCTCACACACCTACTCCACGCACACAGGGCAGCCCCCCACGGCATCGAGCCCCGCCCACCGGGAGGACCAGGCAGGGACACCAGGGCCCAGATCCTGGCTTCCACTCGCCATCCTCCAGTGAAAGAAACCAGGGCCCCTCGGAGGACTGGCTGACTCTCGGCCCGGAAGGAAGGACCCCAAACCCAACAAAGAAGGAGCTCCCGATGGCCCAGGCGGGAACGACGTGCCAGCGCTCGAGCGTCCCCACGGTACACGACACACCCCGGGACCCCCAGCGGACGGAAGGAAAGGGGACAGAGAAAGCCTCCCCACAGCGTGGGGGGCCCGGCTCGTTCCCAGCCCCTGCAGGGCGACGGTCTCGCTGGGTGGCCGCCAGAGAAGACAGGAGGGACAGAGGACCAGGTGGCCAGGCCAACGTGCCCCGCGCGGCCCAACATCACCAGCGACCCCCGACAACCTGCGACGAGAGGGCCACCTCACCGCCGGGGCGTTCTCTCCCAAGCCCACGACCCACTCTGACCGCTGCCGGCAAGCCCACAATGAGGGGCATTCGACCGAGCAACTGTGTGGTCCTCCTCCAACCCGTCACGGTCATGAAAAAGTAAGAGTCGGAGACACCAGCCCGTCTCAGAGGGGACCAAGGAGCTGTGACACTCAGCGCGGTGTGGGACCTGGACAGGGACGTCGGGGACCGAGTGAAAGCCCAAGTCTGCAGTGTCGACAACAGGATCACGGCGCTGCTGTCTCCCGGGGTCCACGGAGGCACCGTGGTCACCTAAGTGTCGCCATCGGGGGAACGGGCGGCCGGTGTCACTTGTCTGCCAGTCTCAAGCTGCTCCAAAATAAATAACTTATTCGACAAATACGGTGGGTGGCTCAGCGGGGTAAGCACGCCACTCAGCCTGAGCTCCGGTCATAACTCCAGAGTCGCGGGATCGAGCCCCACATCAGGCTCTGCGCTCAGCGGGGAGATTCCCTCTCTGTCTCCGTCTCCCCTGCGCACACAGGCACACACACGTGCGCACGCTCTTTCTCTTTTTCTAAAAAATGAATCTCAAAAAAAAAAAAAGGTAAAGAGGGCCCCTGGGTGGCTCAGCGGGTTAAAGCCTCTGCCTTCAGCTCAGGTCATGATCTCAGGGTCCTGGGATCGAGTCCCACATCGGGCTCTCTGCTCAGCAGGGAGCCTGCTTCCTCCTCTCTCTCTGCCTGCCTCTCTGCCCACGTGTGATCTCTCTGTCAAATAAATAAATATCTTTAAAAAATAAAAATAAAAATAAAAATAAAAATAAAGTAAAGAAAAACGTCGTGGCAACATCACTATCGTCAAAACCACGTCCCGAGACCACGTGGGACCCGGGCTGGGGCCTCTCGCAGCAGGGGCATCTTGCCACAGGAGTGGCCGCAGGTAGGAATCGGTGTGAAAACCGCTGCGGTAAGGGGCAGTGAGCGGGGACACGTGCTCCCCCCCAAGAGCCCTCCAGGGGCCAGACACGGCCACACCTAAGACAGCCTAAAGAGCACGCCGCCTGTGAGCCAGCCCCCCGACCGCCCGCCGGCCCATCCCTGCACCCCAGCTGACAAGCTCTTAGCACCCCCGGCGCTCTAGGCACGCGCCACCCCCCACACACACCGCACGTCAACCGGCAGGCGCCCAGGAAGAGGAGGCCCAGGTGCGGTCCGGAATTCCACCCCCCACACACACAGGCATCTGCACACCCGCCCTGGGAACCCTGCTGGGCGGGAGGTGGAGGTGGAGCTTGACCTAGAAGGGACTCTGGCCACGCCCGCAGCCCCCCCTCGGGGTCCCGGTGTCACGGCTGAATTTTCTGCGCCGTGCCGTCCTGACACCCAGCTGTCTTTCAGCTGGGGCAAGAGCTAACCTTGGACAAGGAAATGGAAGCACAGCGGGCAGGCTTTCCACCTCCCCGCCGCGCCCCTTGCTCCTGGGGCTCGCACCTGCTCCTGGCACTGAGTCTCCAGGCCACATCCCACCCTCTCTGGATTCTGCCCTATTCCCACCACCTGTCCAAGGGGCCCTGCCCGCACCGTCCCCTCCAGCAGCGCCGGCCCCTACGCCGCCCCCAGAGCTCCGGGCCCTGCCCTGGACCCTCTGGACCCTCTGGGCCCCACGACACACAGAAGCACCAAGCGCTCCGTGGCACAGAAGGGGCCCCAGGAAGAACCTGCTGTTGGCGGAGTCTGACTCTGTTTGATGGGAAGACCTTCTCACAGGTAAGACGTTCACAGGTTCAAAGTCCCACAGACACTGGGGCCCAGGGTACAGCCACCCTCCCTCCCGAGGATGCCCAGGGGGCTTGCAGCGTAAAGACGGCCTGCGGGCACACGCCTCAGCCCGGCCCAGTGAGTGGTGCAGGCTGCTGGGAAGGCGGCTCTCTGCGCAGAGGTGTGGATGCTCCCAGCGGAGTTCCGGGAAGAGCCCCGCGCCCTCTCCGTGAGCCGGCCGGTCACGGGCAGATGACCGAGGGAGGTGTGGATGCTCCCAGCGGAGTTCCGGGAAAAGCCCCGCGCCCTCTCCGTGAGCGGGCCCAGGGTCGGCGCGCGCAGCCTTGTGCTAGCGCCCAGCTGTCTCCTCACGGGGTCTCGGCCGGCCCACCATGTGCACACCCTCCTGCCCCCACCGCCTGCCTCCAGCTTGCGGCCCATCTGCTACTCCACCCAGCCCCCCGGCACCCAGTGCACGTAGCCCCTCCAACAGACAGGCCTTTGGGGCCCCCCCTCTCGCCAGCACCCCTCCAGGGCAGCCCCGCTGTCCCCCATCCCACCCTGATCCTCCTGGCAGAGAGCACACAGCACGCTTCACTCTCACCCGCCCGGGAAGCAGGGCTCCCGAGAACCCCTTTCACAGAGGATGAGGTGGGCGGACTCAGGGAACAGGTCCAACTGCTAAGGGCCCCTCCTGAGCTCGTGCCCTGGCATGAAGCGCCTCCAAAACCACCGGGCCAGGCGACCTGTGTGTCCAAGCCTGTGTGACAGCTGCGCGCACTCGGAGCGGCTCCCGCAGGAAGTCAGCCTCCCCAACGAGCCCCTCTCACTCTGCTTCCTGGCACCGAGAGCCGTGACTCCTGGGCCCCGGCAAGTGACCGGGCTGCCGTGTCACCTGGACCCCACCAGGTCCGTGCTGGGCAGACGGCCTCCAAAGCCTCCAGAGGCCCGGGGACCCTGCCCAGCCCCGGCACACGGCCTGTGTGAGCAAACTGCTTAGCCCTCGCAGCCCCCCAGGCCTGGGCACCTACTTGGAGAAGATGACCATCAGCTTCCTCCTGCTCCTCCGTGGCTCCGCGTCCTCCTCAAAGCCGTCCACGTCCTTCCCCAGGAAGACCTCCTGGTGGAAGTCCTTATTGAGGTGCCCATCCATCTCCAGCTTCACCCCAACCAGGTGGTCTGGGGGCAGGAGCTCACGCTCATCCTTGCTGCCGACTCTCTCCCGAGGAGATGAGTGGTTGGCGGGCCGGGCAGACACAGCCATCACAAGGGCGACCCCCAAGAGCCAGAGGCAGTGAGGAGCCAGGCCGCCGAGGGGGGCCTGCCTGCAAGCCATGGCCGCCTGGGTCCAGACTGCGGGACGGTCTGCAAGTGCGGCCAGGAGCTGGGGGGGGTGGTGAGGAAGTGAGGCCTGGGGTCACGGCCTCCCCCCTCCCGCCCCAGGCACTGCAGAAGGCTCCGGCACGCGATTAAAGGCCTAAGAAAAGGACACAGCATCGTTCAGTGGAGCGTCAGCAAATACTTCCCTAAAGAGCTGTTCACAACTGAAATGGAAGTTCCTGGTTTACCCGATACGCACTAGACAGACCCTTACCTTCTCCAAAGATGCGCACCTCACGGCTGCCCAGCCCCACTCAGCCTACCCCCTCCAATGCCCACAGCGGGCATTCCCAGGACAGTCTCTCTCCATCCCTCCTGGCATCCAGACGGACCCCAGAGTCACGGCAACTCACTCTCCAAATCCCGGCTCAGCGTTCGTGAGCTCCGTGACCTTGCCAAGTCACTTGGCCTCCCCAGCCTCCGTTTCCGCCGGGAACGGGAAGCCCCCTCCGCCGCCAAGGCTCTGTGAGGACGGCGCCCGGTGCGCACACACCCACCCAGCAGGGCCCCAGCCCTTCCGACCGTCCCTTCTCAATGACCTCTGCAGGTGCGCGCGCACACACACACGCAGGCACACGGCACACACACTCACATGCATGCCTACGTGTGTATACCCACATATCCATACGGCCGCACGCGCGCACACTCGCGTCTGTTCACGCGTCTGTCATCCTTGCTATGCCTGCGCCGGCTGCGGGCAACGCCACCCTTCTGCCCACTCCACCACGGTGTGGATCCCAAGGCCAAGCGCTCAGCCATCCCCGCCTCCTCCCAGTCCAGGCCCTCCCACCCAGGCCCAGGTGTTCTCCCGCACACCCTCCAGGTTCCTCCAGGTCCCTTCGGCAGCGGCCTGGAATTCCCTTCCGGCTGGCGCCCACAACAGGGCCAGCTGCCTGCCGGGGTCCCTGCTCGGCTTCTCATGGACCGTCATGCCCCACACTCCCCAAAAGGAACTCCAGCTCCTTGGTCTTCACGGAACCTGTTCCTCTCATAGTCCGTCCGCCTCGCAAACACCTGGCGGTCCTCTCAGGTGCAGCTGAGGCCCTCCCCTCCTCCGCAGTCTTTACAGGGAGGAGCAGCACAGGGAAGCCCGCCAGTACCCAGGGGCCAGGGGCGGCGGCGCTGGACACACTCGCCGCAGGCCAGAGTGCCATCTGCCGCCAAGCTGGGCAGGGCCACGCGGTGGACGGGGCAGAGGCGGGTGCTGCCGCACGGCCACCACACCATGGCCCGAGGGCATACAGTGCCGGCCCAGGGGCTCCCGCGGGTACCACCGCTCGCCCCCCTGATGCTTCCTCTTGAACCTGCCCGCTTCCACACGGCCCTCTTCACTGCCAGGCACACCTTTAGGCGTCAGTCTTCTGAACCTGTGCACCGTCTGGGCCTTTCAACAAGACCCTGCTCTCCGAGCCCACCTGTCTCAGCCCTCGGAAGGAGTAGCCCTCACTGGGCAGCATACACCCCTCTTTCCAGGTCTGTGGAGCCTGCCATCTCCCCACACGCACTGGAGCCCACCGGCTGCCCCGCGGCGTCCTCTGGGCTGGGACGGCCCTGAACCAGAGCGACAGCCTCCCCCAGCCCGCAGGCCCAGCGGCTCTCACACCGTCCACACACCTGAGTGGACGCGCACAGGGGTTTCTGGCACAGCGCTACCCGTGTGCCCCTGAAAAGCGCACAACAGAGAATGCTGGGCCCACGGGAACGACACGGGGCCATGTCTCAGGGCCAGCCCCACTCGATATGCACAGACCCAGAGGAGACCGGGAGGTGGGGTCTGGCGAGGCGCCCACAGCCCGAGCCAGCAGCTCGGTGGGTATGCCACGGAGCAGCGATGTGGTGGCCGGGTGCCAGGGAGACGGCCAGTGCGGCCGCCACGACCGTGGGCCCAGGAGGAAGGGCAGCCTGCTGTAGGCCAAGACCTGGACGAGCCCGCGGCCCCAGAGGCTTCCTTCCCGGCTGGACTGCAATTCTACTCCCGCGCCCCAGCTCTGCCGCTGGGCGGGCTGCGCACACCGGGATGACCGCCCCTGACCCTAAGAGCGCCCTGGCCGCTGTGGCTGTGAAAGAAACCGCGCATCCTGTCCAACTTACACTGCACTTTGCTCCCTGGAAAAACAAAGCCAGTTCCTTACTTATCTCCACGCGGAGGACACGGGGCAGCCGCCGGACCAGGAGGGCAAGGGAGGCTTGCAACGGTCCTCCCCGGGGACGAGCATGAGGGCGGCAGCGAGGCTCAATCCGCGCCGCACCTGCTGAGCCGTGGCGCTGAGCCCCGGGCCGGCCGGCCACAGCAGTGCGACCACTACCTGCCCTCCCTGCCCTCCCTGCCCTCCCTGCCCCCGGGCGGGCCGGCCCCGGAGTCCCCGTCCGCCCAGCGGAGGCGGCAGCACCGCCCGGAGCCCTGAGGCCGCTCGCGGCCGCCGCGCGGGGAGCGCCGACGACAACGGCCCCCGGCCGACCCGGAACCCAGGGCCTTGGCACGCACGCCCGCAAACCTTCACCAAGTCCCGCCCACGAGGGCAGCCCTTACGGACGAGGGGCGGGAGGTGCCCCCGACTGTCCTGCCGGCCGGTCCCCCTCAGCCTGTTTGCCGGCGGCAGCCGTCGGTGAGGGCAGGCAAGACATGACCGCAGGGTCCAGCGGCCCGAGGGAGCGTCTGCAGGCCGCCCCGCGCCCCCGCCCTGGGGCCCCCACTCACCGGCCTCCCTCCCGCCGCCCAGGATCCGCCGAGCGGGACCCGAGCGCCCGTGACGCCTCCGACGGGACGCGCCTAGGCCGCGGCCATCTTTCTTCCGGGAAGAGGCGGACCAAGAACGGCGCGCGCGGGCGCGACGCTACCGCAGCGACGCTGGCGCCGCCATTTTTCCTCTGGGCGGAAGTGGCCGCGCGGGGAGGCCTCCCCCCCCCGGAAACCAATGAGAAGGGTGCGTGTGCCCACGTGACGGAGGACATGTGACCGGCAGCGCCCGTTCCTCCGCCTCCGCCGCGGGTGGACGCGGCCTACGCGCGGGCTTCGGGGCCTCGGGGGCGCTTCCCGCGCGCGGGCGCGCGCCATGAAGCTGCTGCGGCGCGCGTGGCGGCACCGGACGGCGCTGGGCCTGGGCGGCCTGGCGCTCTGCGGCGCGGGGCTGCTCTACCTGGCTCGCTGCGCCGCCGACGGCCCCCGGCCGCCTCCCGGCCGCAGCCCCCAGCCCGCCGAGCCCGCGCGCGCCACCGCCTTCCTGGCGGTGCTGGTGGCCAGCGCGCCCCGGGCGGCCGAGCGGCGCAGCGTGGTCCGCGGCACGTGGCTGGCGGCGGCGCGGCGGGGCGGCCCGGGCGACGTGTGGGCGCGCTTCGCGGTGGGCACGGGCGGCCTGGGCGCCGAGGAGCGGCGCGCCCTGGAGCGCGAGCACGCGCGGCACGGCGACCTGCTGCTGCTGCCCGCGCTGCGCGACGCGTACGAGAACCTCACGGCCAAGGTGCTGGCCATGCTGGCCTGGCTGGACGAGCACGTGGCCTTCGAGTTCGTGCTCAAGGCGGACGACGACTCGTTCGCGCGGCTGGACGCGCTGCTGGCCGAGCTGCGCGCGCGCGAGCCCGCCCGCCGCCGCCGCCTCTACTGGGGCTTCTTCTCGGGCCGCGGCCGCGTCAAGCCCGGGGGCCGGTGGCGCGAGGCCGCCTGGCAGCTGTGCGACTACTACCTGCCCTACGCCCTGGGCGGCGGCTACGTGCTCTCAGCCGACCTGGTGCACTACCTGCGCCTCAGCCGCGACTACCTGCGCGCCTGGCACAGCGAGGACGTGTCCCTGGGCGCCTGGCTGGCGCCGGTGGACGTGCAGCGCGAGCACGACCCGCGCTTCGACACCGAGTACAAGTCCCGCGGCTGCAGCAACCAGTACCTGGTGACGCACAAGCAGAGCCTGGAGGACATGCTGGAGAAGCAGCAGACGCTGGCGCGGGAGGGCCGCCTGTGCAAGCAGGAGGTGCAGCTGCGCCTGTCCTACGTCTACGACTGGTCGGCGCCCCCGTCCCAGTGCTGCCAGAGGAAGGAGGGCATCCCCTGAGCTGCAGCCCACCCACCCCGCACCGCACCACACGGTGCTGGGGCGAGGCCAGGACCCCGCCGTGGGCAGGTGGCCCCGCAGCAACCATCACGGGTGGGTGGGTGGGGGCACGGCTGCTCCTTCGGGCAAAGCTGACGGCTTCCGGTGGTCACCCAGAATGAGCCCAGCCTTCGGTTTTCAGGCGGGTGTGGAGCGGCGTGGACAGATCCCAGGTCCCAGCTCTGGTGGGCACGCAGGCCTGTGCACCCCCGCGGGCACCATGGGGCCTCACAACGACCGCCTTGTTCGGGTTCTTGCCGGGGCAACGTATAAGGTCCAGGCAGTGTGGGCCTAGACTGGGAAGATGCCTCAGCTCTGAGCGAGAGGGCAGCACTGGGGACTCGCAGCCCCCCCCCAGCCCACACACTTGCCGGCTTCTCCCGAGGGAGAGGACAGCAGCCCGAGGCTGGAGCCCACAGGCACTTGCAGACTCTGGCCCCAAAGAAAAAGTCTGGACTTGTTCTGGGCTGGGGACCACGTGGCATCCACACCCTGTGTTGACTGTTCACCCGGAAGTCGTCCCCCCACCCTGGCCCCGAGAGAGGTGGCTGCCGGGCACTGACACCCGGCCCTCTCCCGTTGCGGCTTAACCACGTGTTGTACCCAGTAGCTTTTGTCAAAGTTGCCGTCGGCTTACTGGGTCAGGTTGCCCTTCATGCTCCGCGTGGGTCGTGGTCACGGGGGAGTCTAAGACGGAACTGTGGAAGGCTGTTTAGCTTCGATGGTATTCTGGTCTGTGTTGCTTTAGAGTGAATTTGTGATAAATGTTCAGCACTAGTCTGTGACTTACAAATACTGTAAATTTGTGTAGATAAGAGTTTAAGTTAGGAGTCTGGGTTTCAGCATTTTTTAAATTATTTAAGAGGACTTTGCTATCAGAACCTGGGCCTTGTGGACTCATCTGTTTTTACGGCTTGAGCTGTGGACTCATTACTGCCTGTGGGTTTAAATGTGGAGGAACCCTAACTGTCCGCCTCTCTTCAGTTCACACAAAGTCAGTCCCCTAGCCTCTTAAGGTTTCCCCTCGGCCGTGCGGGGGCAAATGTCTCTCGCAAACACGTAGACTCAGGCCCGAGTTCCCAGAATCCCATCCCTTGGAGGTGGCGTGAGGTTTCCCACATTCTGGCTTAAAACAGGCTCTGCCGCCCGGCATGTCCTTTTGGAGACAGAAGGCGCTCACGTGCACCCTCCTGGCTGACGGCCCCTCGTCCCTTCACACATCAGAAGAGCAGGCTTTCTGTTTTCCCCGTTAAATGTGAAGAGTGAGTGCTGTGGTCATCACAAATGCCCAAGAGGCCCCAGGACAGCTGTGGACCGCGTGCCGGCCCAGCGGTGTGCCATGCTGCAGGTCCTGCTGTGGGGACGGCTGGGCCGCACCGCGGGCGTCGGGGGTGCACTTCGGGCCGAGCGCACGCGGGAGCACATGTCTGACTTGGCCTTTCCTTTGTGTTCTCAGGCCGTGCGTTTCAAGAGCAGGTGTCTTGGTGCACTTGGGCTGCCCTGAGATCTGCCAGTAAGCGGCAGACTTGCTCCCAGACCGGAGGCTGGGCGGGCCGAGTGCTGGTGAGGGGCGCAGCTGGCCACCTTCTCGCTGCACCCTTGTGCCGCAGAGAGCCAGAGCGAGCTCGCCAGTGTCCCTTATTACGACACTAAGCCTAGCAGAGGACCTGTGCTCGTGACCTCAGCCGGCAGCAGCTCCAGCTCCCGCCGCAGGGGTTAAAGCTTCAGTTCAAGTGATAGGGGCACAGTTGGTCATTGCATGTTTGGGTTACTTGTGTTGAAAGGTAGAAGAATGTGCAGAATTTAGAGTCTTGGGCCAGAAGGGATGGTCTTGTGGTGGCACTTCTCCTTCCTTTAGAAGGCAGAGGCTGGCCCAGAGTGGTCCTAAGATGTGACAGAATTCTGATTGTCAGGTGAATGTGGGCTTTCCGACTGGCTGCCTTGAGGCAGGTCTGACGGCCCCCTGTGAACATGTTTCCAAGACAAGGATTCATGAGCAGGTCCAGGTTTAGGGACAGTGGGGTGAGCAGAATGGGACCCTGCCAGCTGGGGGGGGGAGCCCCAAGGGGTCTGAGAGCAGCAGGACCTCACCTGGAGGTCTTGTCTGAACCTCGGGGTCTCGGAGGAGTTGGCATGTGCGTGACTGTTTTTCAGACGAGGACACGGGGCTCGACAGACCAGACGGCCTGCTGGGGCCACGTGCCAGGGGCAGAGCCGGGAGCCAAGCCGAAGGCGGGACCTCCACATCCCGGCCGGCGGTCTGCGGTCCTGCGGTAGCCTCCAGCCCTCTCCGGAGTGGACGCCACGGAAAGCCAGGGCACCAGCGTCCAAGACTTCCTAGTAAAAAATCTAAAACTCCAGGCATGTCTGTTTGGAGGAGAGGCTCCGGAGCATCAGCACTCGGCCGGCTCACGTGAAAGGGCCAGCATGCAGCCAGGGTTAAGAAAAATGGAGACTTCATATTGTTCAACCTGAATCATTAAAATTTCAAAACGGAAGAAACCAGATGCTGAGCTGACTACTCATGGTGACTATGGTTGTGCTGTCAGCATCCAGGCCAGCTGGAGCGAAAGGCCAGGGGCCCGTCCCAGATTGACCCTTCGCCATCACCTATCCCCGCCGGGGCCTGTGGAGAGAGCCTCCTCCCAGACTGTATCTCCCACCCACTGAGACACACACGTGTGCCCTAGAGACCAGGGGCTGAGCTCAGTCTCTCCGTGAGCCCAACACCAGCCCAGGGCCCAGGAGACAGTACGCTCTTGGGGAGCGTGGTGGGGAGTCAGACCAAACTGGTATTTGTGGGGGATTTAGGATACAGGACCACTAACTCTTCTCTCAGCCAAACTAGTACCCTCTTCAAGTGGCCGTAAGAGCCCACCCTGGCAGGACATCGGGACCAGATGGCACAGGCACCCTACACCATCTCCAGGGGTGCACCTCTCTTCATGGGGGGCGCTGGTCCTGACCCGCCCTCCCCTGAGTCCCTCCCCAGGCAAGCCCTGGCGATAGCCCCTTCCTGTTCCTGAGAAAGGAGGAAGAGATGGGGGCCTAAAGCCTGAGCACCTGGGCCAAGGTCCCAGGGCTAGAAAATGGGAGAAACTTCAGAAACCCTGGCAGTAACAGGCAGAGTCTCCCGAGACCTATGCCAAGCAAGGAAAGTCCATCCCAAAAGGTTGCACACTGGGTGCCTCCATTTCCGTGACATCTTGGACGGTTGTGGTTCCAGAACCAGAGGACAGATCAGTGCTGAGGAGGGAGGTGGGAGGGAGACCCCAGTGGGTTCTCCTGCGGGGGAGCTGGCCCGCAGCCTGGCTCGAATGCCCACGTCCCGCTTGCCGCGCCGTCCAGGAGTTTCACGAGAATCTACCACCAGGAGACTTGGTGAATGGCAGACACAGTGAATTTGCAATCATCTCAAAATTTAAAATTTAATATAAAAGATATATCACTAATTCTAATACAAAAGAGAGAAACAGCGTGGGACCCGAGGGAGACTAGAGGAGGCGGGACGTCCTAGGACAGCCAGGCACCGGGAAGGGACCACGCAGTCACGCCCGGGAGGATAGCGTGGCTCCCGGAGGCGAGTCATGAGCCCTGTGGCGAGCGGGAGCTGGTGCGGTACCCCGCCATCTGCCCTGTCCCTCTGAGACCTGAGCCAGGAACCCCGCCCCCTGAGGCCCCCCAAAAGCCTGGGTCCACCTGGTCCCGCAGAGCTGGCAGGAGCTGAGAAGGATCTGGGGTGTGCTCAGGACTGAGGGAGGTGGGGCCTCCCGTGGGGGGCTCCCCTGGGACACACACCTGCTGGAGAAGACGGGGTGCCAACAGGCCTTACGGAGTCACCGTTGAGGCCCGGACTAGCACAGCTCCGGGTGCCTACCTGCCCTCCGTGTCTCCAGCTGCGTGCACATCACAGGCCCCTGCGCCCTCCACTCTCGTGCCTCCCCGAGGGGTAACACCCCCAGCCCCCACCCAGAGGACCCTCCCTGCAGCCTTGGGAGCGGAAATAACCCCTCCACCTGTCACCTGGCCTCTATGGGCACCCCACCCCCTCTTCAGGGCCAGGGTGGGCTCCCTGCCAGCCTGGGCTACCCCCAGAGTTCCTCCCCCTCCCCCACACACACCCTTGGCCACTCACACCCAACACGCTCCTCTGACCCAGCCCCATCCCAGCCCTTTCTGACCCCCATTTCCCCTTTCAGACCCTCACGGCCCCCAAGAAGCCCCAGCCTGACCCTCCATGGCCACGGTGCAGCAGGTCCACTACCCACTGAACGGACGGCTTCCCAGAGCCGAGACAGCAACCCACCACGCGTGGGGCCCGGGGCCCGCATGCCCTGGGCGATGTCCTCTGCTGGCTGTCACTCCCCAGGGACCCTGAGCCTCCCCTGCGGTGGGATCCCACTGGAGGTTGCAGTGAGGGGAGGGGAAGGGGGAGGGGAGCCCAACAGCCTCAGGCCTCTGTCTCAGCTGCAGTGACAAGGGAGCTCCACCCCCCTGCTGTGCGGGGGGGGGGGGGGGCTGGGGACAACAGAGGCTGCTGGCCATCGGCCATCGGTGGGGGGGGCAGTCACTCCCATCTCCTGACCCGGCCCTAGACCCCTGAGGGGCCCAGAACAGCTGCTCCCGCGGCTAGAGCAGGGCCGGGAGCACCTCTTCTGGGAGGTCCCAGGGATCTGGAAGGCCATTCTGGATGCCAGCCCCAGTGACCCAAGTCTGAAGACTGGGCAGAGGTGTGGCCCCCCGTCTGAGCACCAACAGGTGGGGTCCATCCAGCCCTGTCCAGCCAGTGGGGTCGTGCGGAGAGTGCCAAGCCTCGGCGGGGCATCAGCCCGGCTGCCCCCGGGGCACTCGGCTCTCTGTGGAAGCTGACGGTGGGGACAGAGCAGCTCCGGCCCCTCCCTGCACACAGACTCGGAGGCTTCGGTGGGGCCATCTCAGGATGGGGGCGTGGGTGGGGCCCGGGGAGTGACGAAGGTCTCCTCCTCCTCCTAGCCTTGGAGATGAAAACGAACAGCCACCCCAGCCTAGGAAGGAGACCCTGGCAGCTGGCTGGGCAGCCAGAACTAGAGTCTGGGGAGGCCTGGACAGGAGGGGGCGCTGGGGGAGGCAGGGGGCAGCAGCTCGGCGGCCACGCAGCGGGACTGTCAGGGGCCCTCGCGCGCGCACCTGTGGCCGGCCGCCTGCGTGGCGGTGGTGGTACCCAGAGTGGGTGCTGCTGTCGCCCTTCCCCGCACCCGGCCCTCGACCCCCTTGGCTGGAGGCGGCAGGTGCACGATGCGGAGCCCAGCCCGTTGTGCTGCTGGGTGTGGCTGGAGGACCGTGGGCTGCTCTGTCCCCAGAGTCAGCACGGGCATTGGCTGCTGCACGGGGACCTGCACAGACCCTCTCCCAGACCCTGCCTCCCGCCCACCCAGGGCCCGCCCCAGCCTGGTGGCCCGAGGAGAAGGCAATCTAAGCCCTGCCCCCTCCTTCCGGGAGGCCTCTGCACCCTGGCATGGGCGCCCACGGGACCCTGCCAGGGAGGGACGGGTAGGCGGCCAGGGCCAGCTGGAGCCCAGGACAGCCCTCCAGCCAGAGGAGGAGGGCTCCGACAGCGCCGCATTGAAGGCCTCGTGCCTCGGGCCTGGCCGGGCATCACGGCCGCTGGGGCTGGGCCTGGGTGGGAGGGATTCAGGCCTACGGCGGGGGGCGGGGGGCGGGGGGCTGTTTCTGGACAGGCTTTACTTCAGAAGTGGAGCTTTGCTTGGCCCTCTGACACCCTTCCTGTTCGCTCCTGTTCTCGCTGCCGCCCCCTCACCCGCCAGGTCCCAACAGAGCAGCCTGGAGGGGCCGCAAGCGCGGGTGGGGGTCCCTCCTAGCCTCGAAGCCGCCTGGGTGTGTACGACACGCTGGCTGTTGCAGAACTGACGTTATCACGCCAGAGGAACCCGTGAGTCACTGCCCCGGAGCAGGGGCTGTACCCCAAACCCTGCTGAACAAAGGCCTTTTGTCCCCAGACACCCCCCACGCCCAGGCCAGCCCCCACCCCCCGACCCCCCCAC
>PITA01031945.1:0-14549 GCA_004023965.1 Spilogale gracilis
GCCCCAGCCTGGGAAACAGAATCTTAAGCTAGTGAGCGGGGACCTGCCTGGTCAGGACTGGGAGGCACTGGGCCTGGCAGACCCCTGCCCACCCCTGAAGGAAAGGAGCTTGTGATAACCAACCCCGTTTTACCCGGGATAATTTCCGTGCCCCTTCCGTTCTGGCTATAAAGGTCCTTCATTTTGTACAGCTCCTCAGGCCTCTTTCCATTTGCTGGCCGGGCCCTGCCGGGTCTGAATCAACTTTTACCCAAACTCTTAAAATTATCAATAGGCCTCGGTTTGTCTTTTAACAGTTGTGAATTTCAAAAATTTAAATCTTTACAGTCAAGATTACTTTGCTGTTGATGTAATGGTGTAAATATTTCCCTAATCCCTAATACTTCTCCTTTTTTCCTAGTTGTGCTCTTTATATATTTAAAAGGGAAATAGTCCCAGAAAGGAAAGAGTCCCTGTCGTCCTGAGGCATGGGATGTCTCTGTTGAAAGTTTCCCTGTAAAACTCCTAATGTTGTGTATAGGCACACACTGTGAAGTGAGCCCTCCGTGCCCCGGGCTCCCCAGCAGGGCTTGTGAGAACGTCGGCAGTTCTGACTCCACTGTGGCCCCTTTATAAGTATTCTGTAAAGGCTACATTAGCAGGTCGGCCCAGGTTATATACTAGATTTCCGTGACCAGCGCTAGACTGGTATTTCTAAACTGGAGGTGAATGACTTCCCGTTGTTCTCTCTCTGGCAGGACCACGAGCAGACGGTGCCACTTTGCACTTGAACACGTCATCCACTTAGGTGTTAAAGGTATTCTTTCTGTGCAGTAAATAGTGTTACTTCTTCCCAGAGTATTTGTATAAGCTTCGTTTAAAATTTGGTGTAAAGCATAGTCTCTTCAGTCATATATTACAAGCGAAACTACGGAGTCCAGAGTTTTCTTCCCATTGACAAGTCTCAGTATTCTCTTACTATTTCAACTGTATAGAGATAGTACGCGTAAACCATTGAAAATGCACTGTGCTTTTCCCGTCGTACAATTCACTCTTGTAGCTCCAGATAGGCGTGTGGCTTCCTCACAAACTGTGCACGGCCCCGGCATTCTGCTGTAGCCCAGGGGCCACATACAGAAGCCAGAGGGAGAGGAAGGCGTAGATATGAATTACTCAGGGTGCCTCTATTCATCTGTTTCAAGTTTTCCAGTGATATCTACTTCTTACGTTGTTTTAAAAGTGCTGTTCCCAGAAGAAATCGTTTTACAGTCTCCCCAAGTGACAGGGAACTGGAACCGCGCACAAGACACCAGAAGCGACGGACAGTGCACTGTCAAGGTATTGATTTGATGACTTTGAAAATATTGTTTTTAAGATTTTATTTATTTATGTGACAGAGAGAAACACAGCCAGAGAGAGAACACAAGCAGGGGAGGTGAGAGAGGGAGAAGCAGGCTTCCTGCCAAGCAGGGAACCTGATGCGAGGCTCGACCCCAGGACTCTGGGATCATGACCTGAGCTGAAGGCAGATGCTTAACGACTGAGCCACCCAGGCATCCCAGAAATATCTAAATAGATACTATATTAGCTCTAAATCGCCTGGGGTGTTGGAGGGGTGTAGGTCACAAGGGACCCAAGGTCACAGCTCAAGTAAAACTAAGATGTTCATACTATGGATGTAGTGTGAAGTCTGTGTGCGCCTATGCATAGGACAGGGATGGCTGCTGTAGAGCCAGGGGAGGAAACCCAGGTATGGATCTGTTTGTACGAGCTTATTATTAAAATATTTCAAAATATTAAGATATTTTAAAATTATATGCTTTTTGTATACATTCAGACACATTCACATGATTATATACCGCATAGAAAATGTCTGGATGAATATACATCAGCCAAGTTGTTAACATTTGTAATCTTTATGACCCTTACAAAGATAGTTATTTTTTACTTCTACCATCCAGTTCTATAAATAGTAACATAGTGCTTATTATGTGCCAACTGTTGTCTTAGGCTGTTCCTACATTTTTATGAGTAAAATAGAAGTGGTTTTATTTATCATTGTGTTTCCCGTAAAGAGCAGAATGCTCCATGTCTGCGGGAGGTCTAACCTGTAGTTCTGTGCTGTTGGGGCTTGCTTTTTTTGAGCACGTCTTACATTTATAATAAATACAAATTTCTAATTATATCTAATATTTAGAAACCCTTTTATACCTTTTTATAGCTCCTCTCCAAAAATGCAAAAAGAGAGTTTTGGAATACCTGCATATTCACAAAAAATTCTGTGAAGGAAACAGCAAAAAGTTTCCATTAAAATCATCTTTATTTCTTACCTGATCTAAAAGTAGAAAGAAGTCCTCACTGGAACAGACGCGGCGTCCTCGGTAGACTCTGTCCATCACCCCACTCCCTGGCCCGCAGCCTGGTTCCCGAGGAGGGCCTGTGACCCTGACGGGAGCCGTGAGGTGCGAGCGCTGCTGCTGTTTGTACGGACAGCATTCCTGCTGAGCCGAACGCGGGGCGCCCTTCTCACAGATTCGCTGGGGTGCACGTAAGCTCAAGGGCATTTCGTACATCAACCAAGATGGAGTTATAGAGACGGAACTTAACCTTCCTCCCTTAAATAATTAAAAATCAGACAAAACACATGGCACACCAGTTTGAGACATTTGCACATCAGATATCACAGGGCAGTGATTCCCGAGAGAGGAAGTACGTGAGCTGACCCCTGTCATTGCCCCAGCTCACAGACTCCAGAGTTCCCAGGCCACGGAGCAGAAAGGGGGAGGCCTGTGGTCTACGGAATTGAGGAGATGCACGTGGCAGTGCATGGATGAGGCAGACGGGGCACACGGCTGGAGGAGAGCACGGGAAAGAGAGAACTCTCGGGATCTGCACTGGCCTCCTTGAGTTTTCAGCCCAGGACTCATGAATGCATGCAGATGAGGAAAAGCCTCGAGCCCAGGAAAGAAGCCCTGAGAGCAGAGAGGAATCCAGAGTCCCCACGTTGCTGGGCATGGTTTGTTCCTACAGCCCGAGAATCCACAGGGTAACAAGCAGAGTCCTCCAGGTAATGCAGCCACATCCCACACCAAAATTCAATGATAGTTGCAGGAATACAAAAATATACACCCATCAAGGTGTAAAATTTACAATGGCTGTTACCTAATCCAGAAATAAACTGAAAAATACAACTCTTTATAAGAAATTCAATCAGTTGAAATCAACTCAGAAAAAAAAATTGTTACTGTAACTATACTCCATAGGCTGAGAAGGGAGAGGAACACACAAGCATCTTCAGTGGAGATACAAACGGTAAAAGACAAATTTCTCTTTTAAAGACAAAAAACTTAATGTCTAGGATGAAAATTAGACAGTTAAAAAAAAATAGTTAACAGCAGACCAGATGCTACAGTCAGAAAGACTACTGAACTTGAACAGTTACAGAAATTTGACAAAACGAAACAATAAAAAGATTTTTTAAAAGCTCTAAAATATAAAATGTATTAAAAAAGAAAGGTGTCGGTGAGCTGTGGGTCACCTTCTAGCAGCCTTACATCCATGCAGTTGGAGTCCCAGAGAGGGACATGTGCAAAACACTAGAAAAAATAGTGAGTGGAAACTTACTGATTTGGTAAAAACTATAAGCCCTGCATATTCAGGAGACTTACTGACAGACCCGAAGTATATGAAATCTGGAGAAGACTGCACTGAGGCACGTGACAGTCAACTTCCTGAAAGTCACTTATAAAGAGCAGATTGTAGGGACAAGGGAAGTCGCACTGGGGAGCTGAGAAGCTGGAGGTGCTGGCAGGAGAGACTGGCAGCCCGGAACACGGTGCCCAGTAAGCACCGTAGGAATGAAGACGTGAAAACACTCAGACATGGGGGGGGGCGGTGTTAGCCACTGACCTGCCTGCCCCGTGGAACACAAGAATCCTTCAGCACACGGATGCCAGTGGGCGTGAGGGGTCTACCTATATAAAAGAGAAGGACCAGAAATTATAAATAGGTGCACACTTTAAATAACCTTTTCTTTTAAAAAAATTTCTTTGAAACATAATTGACTTTTTAAAAATAAGGAAATCCTGTAAAATGTGCCAACACGGGTGGGCCTGGAGGACATCATACTCCGAGAAATACGCCAGTCACGGAAGGACACATACCGCATGATTCCTTTCGTGTGAGAGCTCTAAAAAATTCAGACTCCTAGAATCAAGAGAGTAGAATGCTAAGAGGGTAGGTCTGAAGTGAAATCTTACCATGATGAAATTTCATGATTTTAAAAGATAACTGACTTTTTAAAGCTGAAATAGTAACAGTATATTTCAGGGTTTATAACACATAGATCCAAAATATGCGGTAACAGCAGCAGGAGCGTATTGTCTCGTATTGTTTCTTACACTGTATTGGTATACTTCACCTAAAGGAAACTGATTAAAGATATATACTCTAAACCCTAGACAGACTACTAACATAACAATATAAAGAGCTAGACCAATGAAGGAAATAAAAGGGAATCACAAAAATAGTTCAAAAGTAAGCAGAAAAAGAGGGACACCTGGACAACTGTACCGTAACCTTATTTCCTACCCACTTGTACAGAGATTGACGTAGTTGGGGTGTTGACATCTCTGGCTATAATCGTGGACTTAGAACAGTTGATACAGAGAAAACAAGTAGCAAGGTGAGAGAGTTCAGTACGCATGGGTGTGGTCTAAACACTGGCAGTTAAGAGGGAGAGATGGTCAGACTGGATAAAAAGGAAAGACCCAACTTTGTGCTGCCTGTAAGAAACACACTTATTTATGAAGATCTTATTTATTTGACAGAAACACAGCTGGAGAGGGAACACAAACAGGGAGTGGAAGAGGGAGAAGCAGGCTTCCCGCCGAGCAGGGAGCTCAGTGCACAGAGCTCAACCCCTCGACTCCAGGATCACGACCCGAGCCAAAAGCAGATGCCCAACTACTGAGCCACCCAGGCGCCCCAAGAAACACATTTTAACTATAAAGATACAAATATGTCAGAGGTAAAAGACGGAGTGGCTATGTCCGCGTCAGAGTAGGTTTCAGAGCGACAAGATGATCATCAGGAGCGCATACAGTTGTAGACACGTGTGCACCTAGTAATAGTCTAGAACGAAACGGAAACTGATCAAGCTGCAGAGAGAGCCAGACGAATTCCCTGTGACTGCCCATGATGTCAGCGTTCGTCCCTGTTAATGAGGGAGGCCCAGCACAGCGACCAGCTGGCCTCTCTGACCTACGTTTGTAGAGCACAGCACCCAAAAAGGGCTGGATACGTGCACTGTGTGTGGAAGTGGGCACAGAATATTTACCACTGCGGACTTCATTTGGGGCCATAAGGAAACTCTCAAATTTAAAAGGATTAAATTCCTACAAATGCAATCTCTAACCACATAGAAATCAGTTGCAGGAAGATCTCTGGAAAATCCCCAAATATTGAGAAACTGAAAACACACTTAAATGTAACCCATGGATCACAGAAGAAATCAATAGAGAAATTACAATGTATCTACCAAGACCAAAGTGACACTGCAGCGTGCCAGATCTTGAAAGCTGCTACTAGAGGGCTCTCCGGTTCATAACCCTCACTGCCTACGGGAAGGAAGAACAAAGGTCTCAACTCCACGACCTCAGCTTCTTCCTTAGAAAACCAGGAAAATAAGAACAAGTGAAATATGATCTAAGCAAAGAAAAACAAATAGTGGAACATCGGCGAAGAGAGCAGTGATACAGAAAACAAGGGCGGTGGGGGCCGGGAGCCCGAAAGCTGATTCTCAGAGAGAACCAGTGAGATTGCTAGACTTCAGGCAGGTAAGTCTGATGAGGGGAGAGCGTGAAGACACTGATTCCCAGAATCCGGGAGGAGAGAGGAGTGACCTCACTACAAGCCTGTGCAGATGGGAAAAAAAAAGAGGGGAGCAGGACCAGATGGTTAGTGGGGTATGTCAGCTGCCCTGGGCTCGCGGATGCCTGGTCATATGGTGTTTCTGGGGGAGATTGGCATGTGGGTGGGGGCCCTGGTCAGGGTAGGAGGGGACCCGTCCTGTGAGACCTCAGCGGAGCAGGCAGGCTCACAGGCCCACAAGGACTCTTCCTGCCCAACTGCCCTCAGTGGGAGCATCAGGCTCCTCCTGCCCTGTCCACACTCACACTTCTCAGCCCCTCTAGTCACGTAAGCCAATGTCTGATAATAAATCTACATATGCATACAACCTATCGATGGTTTTTCTAGAGAACTCATGTATGAAAGTATAGGTATGTATGAGAGAGACCAGGAAGGGCTCATCCCAGGAATGAGAGGCTGGGTTAACATTACAGAATCTATCAGTGATACTCATGTGAACAACCTAAACCCACAGACACAGGAAAAGCATCAGACAAAATCCAACATCCATTCCTGACCAGAAAGTTTTGTGAACTAGAAATGGAAGAGAACTTCCTTCACCTACAAAAACACCGACACAGTGACAAAATGCACTTTCCCATGAAAGGCAGGGAGTTGCTAGCCCTGCCATTTCACGTTCAACACTACAGGCTGTGGACCAGCAGCTCGGCAAGAAAAATAAGGGGCACCCGTGTCGTTCATGCGTAAAGTCTGATGGATTCTAAAAAGAAGCCATTGGAACTAATAGGTTAGCAAGCTCACAGGATATAGCTTCGGTACACAGAAATAAGCTGTATATAGACTAACAACACCCAGAATTGGATTTATAATACCGATTAGGTAGCGTCCAAATGTTCCAAACATTAGAGGCCTCACAGCACTGATGAGAGAAGCTATTGGTGTGTCGGAAGACCCAGATCAATCTATAAACTGCTGATCGGTCACATCTTAGTAAACGTTTTTGTAGAAATTGACAAGCCAATTACAAAATCTATATGGAAATGCAAAAAGCCTAGAATTCTCAGAACAACTTTAAAGAACAACAACAAATCCAAGAGAACTCACACTACCTGACCTTGAAACATTTCAAAGTTACAATAATTATGACGGGATGGTGTTGTCATTGAGATGAACGTGTACCAGGGACGGAATAGAAGCCTAGAAATGGACCCACGTGAATTTGGACAACTGACTTTCTACAAAGGTGCAAAGACAGAGGGGAAAGGAGAGTCTTCCTAGCGAGAGACACCGGGACAGTGAGGGTCCGTATGCAAGGGTGTACCCCTGCATCTGTCCTCACTGCCTTCACAAAGATTAATTCAAAGTGGATCATAGCCCTAAAAATAAAGCCTGAAACTAAAATTTCTAGAAAACAACAAAAAAAACTTTCATTTTTGAGAGAGCGTGCAAGCAGGGTGGCGAGCGACGGAAACTTAAGCAGGCTTCACGCCCAACACAACAAGAGTGGACTGTCGATACACGGGACATCAGTGGACCCCACGCAGTTCCTTACATGGTGGAGAAATGTCAGACGAAAAGTGCGTAATCTGCACTTCCATGTATGGAGCATTCTGGAAAATGTGACCATGCTGTTGACAGTGGGGGTGCTACAGAGGGGCATCTTGTGGACTCAGCGCGGGGGTTTAGCTCATCACATGTGTCCATCTGTCGCGACTTGCTGAGTTGCGCACTTTAGATGTGCGCACAGTGCCGCGTGTCGGTGATACTCTGAGCACTCAGTCCTGGGCAGGGAAAGAGCTGTGATCTCCTGGACTGAAACTCGGCAGTATGTATACCACTTGTAATGTGAAACTTTGTAACAGTTTTGCTTCTAGGGGCGCCTGGGTGGCTCAGCTGGTTGAGCAGCTGCCTTCGGCTCAGGTCATGATCCTGGAGACCCGGGATCGGGCCCCACATCGGGCTCCCTGCTCGGCGGGAGGCCTGCTTCTCCCTCTCTCACTCCCCCTGCTTGTGTTCCCTCTCTAGCTGTGTTTCTCTCTGTCAAATAAATAAATAAATAAATAAATAAATAAATAAAACAGTTTTGCTTCTAGATTATGTCCTATAAAAGTTATCGTGTTAGACGGGATGCTGCCTGATTGTTGAGTAAAGGCAGCTAGATCTTCAAAAACAGTAATCCTGTGATTCCACAAAGATAAATGTGTAAAGCTTTTTATTATAGCATTGTTTCTAATAGGGGAGGTTTGGAAACCAGTTTCCTTGGCCCAGGACAGATTCGGTTTGTGTAAAAACCCACATTCTTAGGCAGGATGCGGAACGCGGCTGCTGGGACCTGGCAGCCCTTGGCGGCATCCGGGAGGCACGTGACTGTTCCCTGGGAGCCAGTGCTTGCCTGAGCCATCCCGGGCAGGGCTTGTCCCCACTGTGGAAGGAGGCGTTCTGCCTGAGTGGCTCCCAGGGAGCAAGGGGCCAGGATTTGCCTTCAGCCAGTGCAAGTTTCCCCTCATAGGTGAGCGCTGGGAAGGATGCAAGAAGAGAAAAGACACTTGGTCAGATAAAAGTCACCCTTAGATCTGGCGTCATTATACAGATCTTAGTTCATGTTTATTTTTGTGAGGGAATCCAAGAAAGAAACAAGTTTTTTAGCAAATTTTCTTTCAAATATTCTGTATTTTTACTGTGTTTTGAAACATATGACCCGTGATCCATGCAGAGTTGTTAAATAAATAAAACACTGGCAGGTGTTCATGTTCACTCTTTAAACCCGTGTAAATACAAAGCTTTTTTTAAGGCCATTTTTCTGCATGATTATCTCTAGACTCGGAAAGCCACGAAGGACCACACTAAGCACGCGGTCAAGGAGAAGCGGGCTGCTGCCCAGGACACGCCAGGGCCAGTGGCCTTTGCTGAAAAGTCAACTAACCTGGGTGCGTATGGTGAGTACGTGCCAGGGCGACCTCGGGAACCCCTGCCGGGAAGATGGGCCCCCTGAGAAGCTCCCTCCTACACAAGGAGCAGGTCAGGACCTGTGTGCGTGGCTGCAGCCAGAGAGATGGACGCCCTGTGGCCGGAGCCCGAGTCGGGGTGTGAGGGTTCTGGCTGGGTGCTTGGGCGTGACTACGGGCTCCTCGTGCTGGCCCCTTGCCGCCCGTGTCTCCGACGTCTAGGTTAGGTGATGCTGCACATGTATTGAGCGACCTGCATTTTGGCTCCCAGAAAATGATGCCCAGTGAGGTTGAGGTGACTGGGAAGCGTAGCTCCTAGCGGACGCCCGACCGGCTGTGTCACAGCTGTCGTGGTGGCCCGTGCTGACCTGTGCTGCAGTCATGCCAAGGTGTTGGACGCCCGCCTGACACCGCTTCCCATTTTGAATACAGTAAACGAAGCTCAGATCCCCAAGGCAAGAGAGAAGGAATTTTTCAATCCCGTGCTCAACGAAAATCAGAAGTTAGCCGTTAGAAGAATCCTGAGTGGCGACTGCCGCCCACTCCCATATATTCTTTTTGGACCTCCTGGAACCGGGAAGACGGTGACAATCATAGAGGCTGTCCTACAGGTAACCACGGGAGCAGCCTCGGCCCTGTGCTGCGCTCATGTCATTGGGAAGTGGGGGCCACGCTTGAACAGAATGCCAGCTGTTTCATGTGGAGCCAAGTTTGTTTTACAGGCTTTATGGGAATGTGTGTGATTTTCAAAGCTTATTCATATATTTAGAAAGGACTCTCTTTACCCTTAGGATGGTCAGCCTTCCTGGAGCACCTGACTGCTTAGTTGGTGGGGCACGCTCCTCTTGACCTCGGGAATTGGGGGGTAAGCCCCCTGTCGGATGTTGAGATAACTTAAAAACAAAATCTTTAAAAAGAAGAAGAATGGTTGACCAATCAATGAAATTTTGTTGCAGAGAAGTTCCCTTTACGGTAGCTAAGCCACCGTTGTGCAGAAGTTTCTAGTGTCTCCATATTTAAGACGGAGCTTATAGAGGTAGCCTGTGTGTAGCACTTGTGTCTTTCTGGATTCGGGCCAGCAACTGGTGCTGAGTGCCCAGCTGGCACGGTACCTCGAGCCGTGCACCTCAGAGCCAGTCTGACGCTGTCCCTGCCTCGGCGCACTGGGAGGGGCCAGGTTAGGGTCCTGGAAAACAGGGAACTCTCACCTCCTCCTGCATCTTGTTGGCCCGTGCACATGAGGGGCAGAACCGTCCCTGCGTGTGTCAGCGGCTGGGCCTCAGGCCCAGGAGGCTGGCGTGAGCCTGCATGGCCACACGCACGTGGTGAGCACAAGCACCTGACAGGTTGGTGTTCATGCCCCTGTGTGTCTTGTGTCCTGGTTGCAGGTGTACCATGCTTTGCCGGACAGTCGCATACTGGTCTGTGCACCCTCCAACAGTGCGGCCGACCTCGTGTGTCTGCGGCTGCATGAGAGCCAGGTGCTGCGGCCCGGCGCCATGGTCCGCGTGAACGCCACCTGCAGGTTCGAGGAGGTGAGCCATCACAGCCCGCCGGCGTAGGGAAGTCCTGCCACCCCCAGCTGACTTGAACTACGTTCTCCTTCCTCTGTGAGACGGGCACTCTCTGTGGGGTTTGTGCTAGAGCAGGGAGGGGCGGAAAGAAGGACAGAATCTCAGGTGGACTCCATGCCCAGTGCTGAGCCTAACGGGGCTCGGTCTCACGACCCTGAGATCATGACCTGAACCACCCAGGAACCCCTTGAATTGTCCACTTTATTAAATGCTGGTGCCCTTCTTTTATTTGGTACCCAAGTGTATTGTTCCTTTGGGTTCTGTTTTATTGACTTATCTGTAAATATTCCTCTAGGAAAATTAGAAGTTCTTGGTTTGCTTAACAAAAGAAACTGAATCTAAGAAATGTATACAGTTGTCTTGGGGGAAGGATCTGCAGGATTTTGTGTTCTCTTCGTGGCTGCAGAGTCTGTGGAGTGTGGACTACGTTGACAGGAAGATGTAAAATACTCTGATTTAGCAAAACAGTTGTAACTGAGAAGCAGGAACAGGACATTATCTTTTAGGACTCTGTTCAGCTTGGTGACTATGTCCAATTCAAAGAAATGCTTGAAAAGTAATACTTGGAAAGTGAGCTGGCCACACCTGTCCCCGCAGACCGTCACTGATGCCATCAAGCCGTACTGCAAAGACGGAGAGGACATCTGGAAGGCCTCCCGCTTCAGGGTCATCATCACGACCTGCAGCAGCGCGGGGCTCTTCTACCAGATAGGAGTGAGGTAGGCGCTCGGCATGGCTTGGGGCACAGGGACACACAGAAGTACCGTCTCCTCCTGGAGCTTATGTGCAGGACAAGACGTGAGAACATGGGCTGGGGGACAGGACAGACCCCAGAGGATGAGGAAAGAGCGGTGGCAGCGGGTAGCTGGGGCTGCACGAATCTAAGGGTGGACTGATAAAAACAACTTTAAATACCTGGTTTATTAGAAGTTGAAAACTGAAGAAGTGCTTATACTCTAAGTAAGATATGTAGTGTTGCATTTCTTCAGCAGGAACTGGGACATGAGGTAGAGAAATGGAAGCATGCAGCTTTCTCGCCTTTTGTAGGGAGGGGCCTGTAGGACTCCTGGTGGGTCGTAAGCTGACAGCAGCCCAGAGCGCGTCCTGTCTCCCGTGGCGCTGGGGCTCTCAGCAGTGTTCCTGCTTCAGGTGTTTTCTCTGGGCTTCTAGTGGGGCAGGACCTGCCCAGGGCCCAGAGCACATGCTCAGCACCGTCCCCTGGGACCCCGTGGGGTCCTAGCTCAAAGCATGCTGGAGAGCACGAAGCAGGGAGGACAGCAGCCACCGTTTAGGGGCGTCGCTCAGCCGGCCCGGCTCATCCTGTTCTCACGCCCACCACGTCAGGAAAACTGAGGCACAGAGGCACCGCGACCTGCCCAGGATCACGTGGTAGTGGCTCTGTGTTCCACTGGCCTCAGACGGGAAGGGCGCCTGCTCTGATGTGAGCCCGTCACAGCCCTGCCTGTACAGCCTTCCATTAGTGGCTGCCCCTCATCCTCTTTGTCTCTGAGTCCACTTAAAAAGGCAACAGACCCCAGGGGCTGGTGGCCTGTAGTCCATCCAGACCGGGTGAGCCCACCTTCCTGGGCCGGCCGCGAGCTGCAGGTGCAGACGTGGCCATGCGGTGTATGTTGGCTGTCGCTTGATAGAAATGAACATTGAGAACATCTTTGGCTCTAGAGTCGGACACTTTACACACGTGTTTGTGGACGAAGCAGGACAGGCGAGTGAGCCGGAATGCCTTATCCCCCTGGGGCTGGTTTCAGATGCCAATGGCCAGGTAAGGCCTGTTGGCTGTGGGGCTCTCCTCCCGTTCTTCCTATACTGGTGGTGACCTGGGGTCCTCTTAAGCTCCTTCTAGCCTGCTCGCTGCGCATGTGTATACTCGAGGGACCTTCCCAGCTTCTGGTCCCCCAGGCATGTGCCTCCTCCCATCTCGATTGTCAGGTGCAGGGGCTGCCCAGAGACTGAGCAGAGAGAAGAGCTCGTGTAGCTGCTGCATGGGCCAGGGCCTGGCAGGATGGGCGGGAAAAGGGCAGCGTCCAGGAGGAAGGGTACAGCACGTGCTTCCAAGACTGGGGCAGAGACTGCCCAGCCACTTTGTTCCTTCGCATCTCCCACTGCTCTCGTCTGAGTCTCTGCCACCTCTCTGGGGCAGCCATGCCACATCCCCTGTCTTCTGCAGCCCACGTGACTGGGGGGGGGCCTGCTGCCTCCAGCCCACACTCAGGGAGCCTCAGTCGACCATGAGAAGGCAGGAGGCCGGGCTGTTGTTGCGTTCTGGTGCCCCCACACCTGCCTCCTGAGCCTCCCCTGGCTGTGCTGGTGAGTGGGCGGGACGCTGTCTCCCTGCTCTAGTGTGACTGTGCATCCGTGTGCCATAGATTGTCCTCGCCGGAGACCCCATGCAGCTTGGGCCTGTCATTAAGTCCCGACTCGCCATGGCCTACGGGCTGAGCGTCTCTATGCTGGAAAGACTGATGTCCCGGCAGGCTTACCTGCGGGATGAAGATGCTTTCGGTGCTTGTGGCGCCTACAACCCCCTGCTGGTAAGTAAGCACGAGGGTCCTCATGGTCTCTCCCCAGCCCCAGTCCCTGTAGCTGCAGGCTCCGCCCCCTGTGTGTGATGAGCCCCTTCCAGGGGAGGCGGGGAGGCAGGGAGGCAGAGAGCTCACACTCCCCCTCCCATCTCAGAGGGGACTTTGGCCAGCACTCTGTCCAGGCCACTCAGACAGGTGCTTCACAGCCCTGAAGGGATCCACAGCTCCAGGCAGTCCCATCCGAGGCCAATGGTGGAGGCTCTGTGGGGCCAAACCCAGTAGGAGTGAAATCTGAGTTAATGGGAAAACGGGGAAGAGCCTTCTAACTTGTCATCTGAAGAGCAAGGCCATGCGCCCCCCGTGGTGCTGGTCTGCTGGCTAAGCTGCAGAGCCCTTCCCCAGCCCGGCGCTGATCATTCTGAGGGAAGGGGTTTGCAGTCTGCATTCACACCTGCCACAGCCTCGAGCACACCGGCGCTCCGGAACCCTGGGTCTCTGGGGTCCCTCGTTAAGATGAGCCAAGTCGCGCATTCTCTCAATGCCTACGGTACAAAAACGAGGAGAATTCCTTCTAAACTTTAGCAGTGAACAGAAACAAGATGCACCGTTTCTGGGCACGTTTTCCTGGAAATGGCTTAAGACCCCTGCCAGGCTGTCGGTTCTCAGGCCCTTTACGCACCTGCAGAATGGAGGAGGCAAGAGAGCCAGGGGAGGTGAGGGTGGCTAGGAAGCACTGGGCCTTCAGGGGGTTCTGGGGACCATGCGAGCCGTCAGTGAACTTGCGCTGGCCCAGACTGGGCAGCAGAGAGCCCCGCACCCGTCCCGGCCACCCAGCACCCATGGCCCCAGCCAGGGCTGGTGGGCAGCTGGAGGAAGGGGAGGCCCTCCAGCAAGGCTGGGACGGCAGTGCTCTGTGCCGGCCTCCTCCGGTCAGGGTCTTGGAGATGGGACACGTTATAATGACTAAGTTGACATTCACTGCCGTCAGCAGAAAAGTCGTGGGGCCTACCGGGTCCTCACCCCAGGAGTAAGGGAGGGCGCCTTGTAAGGGAGGGCGCCCCAGGCCCGTGGGAGGAAGGACGTCGCTGGCTCTCGCTCCCTGTGCTGGTGACCTCACCAGAGGCTCTCCGCGAGGTCCTGGCCAGGCCTCAGGCTGGTCGTGGGTCCTGGGGGCTGTGCCCTTAGCCACTGTGGCCGCACGGCCCCGGCACCAGTGGCTGCCCACAGCTGTGTGGAGACCAGGCTTTGTGGACTCGAGTGAAGGCCAGGGCTGCAGGACGGTGACTGCAACCAGCACCGCGCCGCCCACGGAAGACCGCCCGGCTGTCTCTACCAGGACACCATCCGAGCAGCGTCCTCTTCTTCTCTGTGCCTGACATCGCCCTCTTCTGTCAAAACACGGCCGCTTTGAGCCTGCCCTCGGGTGGTGCCGGCTCTGGAGCACTTGACTTCTCAGTGAGCCTGTTGTTCTCAGGAGCTTTGGGGAAGAGCTCTCCTGTCAGGGCGGTGCGTTCCACTCAAGTGGTGGACGTTAGCATCCCCAGAAGAGAGGGAAAGTGTTTCATACCCGGCGTCAGTGCGGAGCCCGCCTGAGGTGAGGGCACCCTGGTGGCCGGCGGGGAGCCGGGCCTGGGCGCCCC
>PITA01031946.1:0-14545 GCA_004023965.1 Spilogale gracilis
CCCCCCCCTGCATACTGCCCTGCTGCCCGACCCCCCAGGATGGGCCCCAGCCCCAATCCCTCCACAGTCGAGGACCACCCAGCCACAAGTGCTGTCCCCTTCCACCACCACTCACCACCTTCTAGGTGCCTCCTTTCCCCTATTCCCCTGCATTGAGCATGCTTCTCTTTTCTCTCCTTCCCATGCTGCTCTCCAGCCCCACAGTTGCTTGCATTTCACCACAGTCCATTTACAGCTCATGCTTTTCAGAATGTCTTGGAGCCCAGTACATCCAGACACGTCTAAGCCAGCGTCTGGCACACCTGACCTCCCTTCCCCTAGGCAGGCTTGGGTCCTCGGTTTCTAGCCGGTGTCCCCTCTCCTGCGTGACACACTACCTGTGGCTTTCTGATTAGTTAGACACTGACCCTGATCTTGCCTTTTCTTAAAATAATCCTGGCACTGCCATCTTCCTGTCTCAGACCTCGAGGCTGATGCAGTCATGTGGTCTCAGCGTCTCGTTCAGCTCCACCGTAATCACTCTGTGTTTATTTGACCAGGTTGTTCTGGGGCCACCCATCCCCACCACCATCCCCGCCTCCAACACCCCAGGCTGTGCTGTCCCCTAGACAACTTTTCCTCCAGGATGCATGAAAGCAGGACCTCCATTCTGAGACACTCATGGAAAACAGACCAGGTCTCGGACACTCGCAATGAGAAAAAGACAGCTTCCAGCTCACAAAGGAAAATCAAGTTCCAGTTGGAAATACAAACTTTTCCTTTAAAGGAGAAGCTAACTTTGGCAGCACCGCTCCTCTGAGCCACACTCCTGCGGCGCTGCTAGAAGAGCCATTTGGGGAGAGAGAGGGAAAGGAAGACAGTGTGAATGACAAGTGGGCAGGAGACGGAGAAAGAAAAGCTGAGAGGAAGGAGGCACTGAGGGGAGGGGCAGGTGGGAGGCAGAGGAAGAGCAGAAAGACCCACAGGAGAAGGAGCAGAGCGGGAGGGGAGAGGCGGGGATGAAAGGGGAGGGAGAAGCAGGGAAGACAGGTCCACCGCTCTGCCGGCTGGCCAACAGGACCACGCATTCTGTGGCAAGCTTGACAGTGTCCCCTGGGAGCTCTAACCGCCAGGAGGGGACAGGCTCTCCCTCCAAAGGCCATTGTTAACCTCTGCTCTCAGGATTCATGAGTGAGGCCAGATCCCTGCGCAGTGGTGACCATGCTTTCCCATTAGCCCATGTGCCACAGTATCGGGTCATAACAGGCCCTTTCCCTCACAAGTGTTCCTATTTAGATGCTAAATAACTTGGTCCTCCTATTAATAGGAGACTCAGGAAACAGAGACTCCTCTTGAGTCTTGGGACACAAGGAAATGCTTAGTGCCATCATTTTCGGAAGAGGAGGAAGCCTGGACTGGCAACCAGAAGAGACCAGAAGGAGTCTTCCCTGGGGGAGAGGAGGTGGGAACAGGTGGCCCAATGAGAGGTTTCACAAGACAAGGCTATATATAGCACACGGCCTGGATGCTGAAATATTGATCTCTGGAGATAGTCGCTTAGGATTGGGTGGCAGGGGAAGAAAAGTCCGCAGGGACAATTTCTGGAAAATAATGCAGTAGGAGCCACAGACAAATCATATGTGAGGAATCTCGTGTAATAGAGAAAATCTGCAATAGCTTCTGGTTGGTGGCTAAACGTAGCTATGAATTATTCATTCAGGACGGCACACCATGAAGGGTCTGGTTAAGACCTCTTAGCTCTCCAGGATCAGGAGTCTCTAGGAAGTCTACTGGAAGGGAGGGAAGGAGGGAGGGAGGAGGGAAATAAATTAGTTTCAAGGCAAGCTGTGGGAAGAAAGGGACCCAGGATGGTTTATCAGAGTAAGGAGGTGAAGGAGAAATAGGGAGGAGGGTTATTCCTCAGATGAGAAACAGGAGGAGTGTACGATCCACGGAGCATCCTGACCGTGAGGAGAAACCTCTGGGAGGATGAGAGGGAATACTGCTCTCCCATCCTGCCCTCACTTTCACTCCAAGGACTGATGGGTCCACGTTCTTTGCTCAGCCGCCCATGCCTTCAGCAAGTTCTACGAAGCCGCGAGGGATGTTAGTCTAGATGGCGGCTTCTGCCTTCTGCGAGCTCCAGGCAGGCTCGTGGAACGACTACAGTTCTAGACTCATTAGTGGGATATGAGTCTGCTCACAGAGGAACTGAGAAGTCCCCCGAGACCCAAATGCACCCAGAGTAGAGGCCTTGACAGGGGCAAATACTGCCTAGCTAACCCGCGGAGGCACTGAGATGCACCCCACTTCTCTTTCCGCCTCAAATTATTGCTGGAAGAGGCAACTTATTTTAAAAAATGAATGAAATTAGGAGATATTCAGATCAATGTGGGAATCCCAAGATTCCAGTGGATCCTGTAGGGACAGGGAAGGCCGAGATCCCCTGGGCCACTCAGAGTCAGGGAGGACACCCTGAGCCAGGACACCCCAGGATCGACCTCTAACTGGAATCAGTCAAGTGTGAGCTGACGTTCAACATCGGCTTTCCAGTACAATCAAATACATGATCTCTGATATCAGCTCTCAGCACAAAACCCACATGCTCGACGGTCCCTGGGACACCAGCCAGGTAAGGGAGGGGCTTCAGGGCACCCGTCCTGCCATTGCTCTCCCCGCCCTGCCCCTGCCTCATGGGGTGACAGCTTCAGCGGCTGACCCTACTTACATCCATGGGTGCAGAACATTCTCCGAGAACAGGATCCTCCAGGACAGATGGCTTCTGTGTCTCCTCAACTGTCACCAAGTCTTTGCTGCAAGCCACGAGTCTTGGAACTTTCTAGAGCATGAAACTCCAGACCACTTGTAGATATCCCTTTATGGAGGAGGAAGAAAGGGAAAGCAGTATCGCGTTACAAATGGTGGCTTCGTTCACATTTTCTTTCCTACTTGACATTGGGGTGCATGACTAACAAACGGAACCCCCCCCCAAGTGCCCAAGGCACCAAAGGGATCGCAAAGACATTTTGTTTCTGAGGGTGCTTATACCTACTGACATTTATCAATTTAGAAACTAAAACAGATTTTTAAATTTATTATTTATTTAAAATAATAATTACTAATTTTATTACTCATGTTTGATTTCATACACATTATTATTAATAAATTGTGATGATGATGATGTGTTAGCATAAATGATGATCTTTTAAATAAAAATAGCTATTTTAAAAAAATACTGGGACGCCTGGGTGGCTCAGTTGGTTGGGCGACTGCCTTCGGCTCAGGTCATGATCCCGGAGACCCGGGATCGAGTCCCACATCGGGCTCCCTGCTCGGTGGGAAGCCTGCTTCTCCCTCTCTCACTCCCCCTGCTTGTGTTCCCTCTCTCGCTGTGTTTCTCGCTGTCAAATAAATAAAATCTTTAAAAAAAAAAAAAATAAAAAAAATAAATAAATAAATAAATACTTAATGAGAAGAGCATTATTTGATGTTTTAAAGAATCCCTTTGATATCTGGCTCAATCGAACACAGATTCTCATATGTGCTTCTGCATTCAATCTGTTGCAGTATCACGTATCAGTTAACTTCTTGAAAACTCCACCACGTAATCGTGGGAGGCTGAGAGAAAAAAAAAAAAAGCGAAACATTTTAGGAATGCATGGAGTACTGGGTGTTGTACAAAAACAATGGATCTTGGAACACTGCATCAAAAACTAATGATGCATTTTATGGTGACTAACATAATACAATAAAAAATAAATTAATTGATTTTTTAAAAGATTTTATTTATTTATTTGACGGAGAGATCACAAGTAGGCAGAGAGGCAGGCAGAGATGGAGGAGGAAGCAGGCTCCCTGCCGAGCAGAGAGCCCAATGCGGGCCTCGATCCCAGGACCCTGAGATCATGACCTGAGCCGAAGGCAGAGGCTTTAACCCACTGAGCCACCCAGGTGCCCCTAAATTAATTGATTTTTTAAAAATTAGGATTATTGTGAAAATGGTCTTGTTCTTATCAATCCCCTGAGAGGATCTCCAGAGCTCCTGGGGGTGTCCTGGCCCTGAACCACCCATTCTGTGCAATCAAAGTAGGTCTCACTTTCCGCTCAGACTCTCACTGTCTTTCTTGGATGCCACTCATTGCCAGTTTACCTGAACAATCTTCTAGAACTTTCTACACATAAGTGAAGACATAGGGATGTAGAGTTATTATTAATTTTTAACAATCAAGTGTGAGCGCTCTATACATTTCACCTCGGGTTTTCTGTTACACGTGTTGGGGGCCGTTGTGGTTCAGCATATGATTATGTCATTTCTACGGGTCTCTTGTCCGCTGATGCAGAGGACCGATGCGGCAACACGCATCTCTGCACAGCGTCATAGTACTCAGGCGGGGTGCTCAACAGCAACTGTGACTTGCCACTTCTTCAGTGAGGGACACAGGGCTTAATGGGAAGAAAGGGGCCACACAGAGCAAGAACAAATGTCACATCTGTTCGTACACCTTTCTTCTGGCTTCTGGTTCCCTAAGAAGGCATGCAGCCCAAGTATTCCACATTTGAGAAAATATCCAATTTTTTGCCATACTACGGAGGGCTCACCTAGTGTTAGACTTGGGGCTCACCTCACTGCACCAGAAAGACTTGAGTTCACAATCTTGTGCCTATTTTTACGGAAATGTTTACAAACATCGACCTGTCTGGAAACACACTCATTACCAACAGTGTCACAGAATTGTGGCACAAGAAGGCAGGGTTAGGGTCCAAGCATCCCCAGACAGTAGTTCTGAAAACTATCTCGCTGTGGTACAAAGTTAACCTGATCAATCCTCTTAGGTCACAATTTCCTTGACGTGGAAATATAGAATACCCCTCACCTGCAGGAAACCCTCCCCTCTTAGGATAATTTGGTCCAATTACACTGCAGGCTTCAGATACTAAAAGTGATGCAGACCAATGAGGGTTCACTGCCTCTCTCTGAGATTTATTAGCTATATAATCTTAGCTTCCACTTACTTGTAAAATGGAAGTAATGATACCTATCTCGTGAAATCATTAAGAATAATTGTAATTATCTAGGGGTACCTGGGTGGCTCAGTCAAGCATCTGACTCTTGATTTTGGCTCAGGTCATGATCTCAGGGTCATGAGATCGAGTCATTTCCTGTGTCCCTCCCCCATTATGCCCTCCATGGCTCCATGCTCAGGGTCAAGTCTGCTTGAGATTCTCTGTCCCTCTTCCTCTCCCCCATCAATTCACCCAAGTGGCCCCCCTCAAATAAATAAAATCTTTAAAAAAGAGTAATCATAATTATCTATAAGCTATGCCTACCATATAGTAGGTGTTCAATGCTATGCAATTGGTAGCCTCCTTCCTGTATGCTTCTATGAACAGAAATAAGCTAAGAAACTGATCTTGTGTCCTGGACTGGGCTGGCTCTTCAGGAGATTTACTCCTGAACAATTTCCAGGAGTAGAACCTGCAATAATTACAGGATGGATGTATGATGACCTCCATTTACAGATGAGGAAACTACGGTTTGGGAAACATGAAGTAAACTGCCAAGGTGCACAGTGAACAAAGGCAGAGTGAGAATTCAAAACCAGGTCTGTCCTACTCCAAAACCTAGGCATTGAGCCCACCATCATGTGAGGCTCCAACTAGAAAGGAAACCCGCTCTGAGGGGAATGAAACAGCAAAACCAGTGGCTTCCTAGGGATGGTCTCACAAGACAGATAAGTTATCTTTAACTGTAAATTAAATGATTTTACTAAATCAATATTGTGACCATAATCAAAATCAAAATTCTTCAGAAAATCATCCCTATGCTAGACAGAAAAGTAAGAATGGTGGGACACCAATGCCAAGATTTAATTAGTTCAGGATTTTATGCCTCTGTGCTCCCCCAGATTATTGGTTTAATTAGTTTTAATTAGATCAGTTATTAAGATGAGTGGGTGGTTTCAATTTATAGATGATTATTTTTAATAATGGGTAATGTAATATTAATTTATCCAAAGATGTTTCTAACTCCTAGTGTATATCATCAGGTGGTATAGATTAAGGAAACATGTTCCTTTGCCTCCAAGAAGGTGTATAATGCATATCGTAAGATATAAGGGATATAACCATATAGATACATGGATTGGGGGTAATAAGATAGACAAGAATAAGGTGCTAAAAGAAGGAGAAATGCAGCCAGTGGAGTGTTCAAGGAAGGCCTAAAGGAGTGAGGAGGCATCACCTAGCTGCCTCTTGAAATATAAATAGGGTTTTTTCAGCCTTGGAGGAGAGTAGTAGCAGGTCCAGAGAGGCTATGGGCTTAACCTGGCATGGTGGATGCTATAGAGAGAGAAAAGGGGCAAAGGGACCCATCAGATCCTCACCCAGAATAATGACATCAGGAAGGGAAAAGAAATGATAATATAGAAAGAATGGAGGGTTGACCAGTGACTGGCTAGAGCAGGGAAGAAGGGAGGAATCAAAGAAGTGTGGGTTTCCAACCTGCATGTGACCAGGAACACATCATTATTAACAAAACCTGGGAAAACCAGAAGAAGAACTGGTATGTAAGGGAAGATGATGAGTTTGGTTTTGAACAAATAGAATGGGGTTCTTTAAGGGGCTCCTGGGTGGCTCAGTCGGTTAAGCACCCAACTCTTGATCTTAGCCTGGGTCATGTTCTCAAGGTTGTGGGATAGAGTCCCACGTCGAGCTCTGCAGTGGGCATGGAGTCTGCTTGGGATTCTCTCTCTCCCTTCCACCACCCTTCTCTCCTGCTCCTGCCCCATAAAAAAAAAAAAAAAGGTTTTCTTAAGATGGAAACAGGTCAACACACAGAGCACAGAAGAGTCTCGCATTCAAGAGAGAGTTGGGTGTTAAAGATACATATTTGAACATCAAATACCTAAAAACAGCAAGTGAGATCTGAGGCAGATAAAATGTGATCTGAGAGAAGAAAAATGAAGACAATGCCTCAGGACCCATCTGTGAGTGGGTGGAAGAAGATGAACATCTCCAGGTAAGAACCAGAAGGACTCAAAAACAGTTCCTCCTCCCAAAACGTCTAATCCAACTCCCTCACCTCACAGATGAAGACGACCCAGGCCCAGAGGGCTAACTGATTTATCTAAGGCCTCACAGCAGCAAAACTGTACTAGATGGTTAAGTGACCACTGGGAATTAACACTGCCTTGGCGACTGGGCCTCATGCATGCTCCAGATGGCACGGCTGGATTCAGGGAGGCCTGAGAACAAACCAGAAACTTCTTTTATCTCTGCTTCATCAGTCCAGCCCTGTAACTCTGCCCGACCACATAATCAACTCAGGGTTCAAACCACATCTTACTCATCTTGTCACAGCCCCTCTGCCCTCAACTTTCCCGGCCACTGTCTCTGCCACCAGTGTTGTTACAGAGTAGAAAAATCACAGATGATGTTCTTCTTCTGATTTTGCACGTGATCATAGACTTCTGGAGTTGAAAGACCTTAAGGTTTTATCTCATATTAATGTAACTTCTGTGGAAACAGACCCAGAGAAGTCCAGTGACCTGATAACCAGTTAGTAGTAGAACCCAGACCAAAACTCCTATCTCCTGTTTCTTCCCGTTTCACCACCAACCTTCTGTGCAGTCTTAAAGATTTATTTATTTGAAGGACAGAGAGAGAGTGTGTGTGTGTGTATGTGTGGGTGGGTGTGGAGGGGGGGGAAGGGGCGGAAGGAGAGAGAGAATCTTAAGCAGACTCCGGGCTGAGCACGAAGTCTAAACCCAGGATGCTGAGGTCATGGCCTGAGCCAGTCAGGAGTCTGATGCTTACCCACTCAGCCACCTGCAAGGTGCCCTGCAAAAGACTTATTCTTAAGACAAACTCTCTTTCTTCAAATGTATGCTATGAAGCCCTCTTCTCCTTAAGACACTTCTTGTAGGGGCGCCTGGGTGGCTCAGTTGGTTAAGTGACTGCCTTGGGCTCAGGTCATGGTCCCAGAGACCTGGGATCGAGTCCCACATCGGGCTCCCTGCTCAGCGGGAAGCCTGCTTCTCCCTCTTTCACTCCCCCACTTGTGTTCCCTCTCTAGCTGTGTTTCTCTCTGTCAAATACATTAAAAAAAAAAAAGATACTTCTTGTAAAAAAGAACTCCATGGTCCAAAATGTTTGTGGAGTCCTATACGCTACCCCTCTCTTGGACAGCCAAAATGCTTAGTACCGTATTAAAGACCTTGGCAGGTCCCACAGGGAAGAAACATGGGTCATTCTCTAAGAACATGTCCCAGACTTGTTGACTGCAGAACTCTGGCCCTTGCCACTGCCCCGGCTGTCGCTTACGTAGGAACGCCCAGGTGTCCGAGGGCTGTACGTTGGGAGATGCCACCTTTGTCTAATTAGCAAGACTTCCTTGGTAGGACCCACACTGAAGTGTCAGGACCGAGCGGTCCTCAGTGTGGGAACCAGGCGGGGGAGCGACCGGAGGCAAAGAAGGAGAGGGAAGTGGCAGGCCATCCTGGAACCTCCTGAGCTGTCTCCTTTGCCGACAACAATGGGTGAAACAGCTCTGTGAGAAATTTAGGGTCCTGGTCAAGAGTGTAGACGCTGGTCTCCAACAAAGCGTTCTTGTGGGGAAATGGGATCTTTGGGTGCTCTCTGCCACACAGCACCAGCCTGTGACCTTCCCTAGGCCTCGGCACTGTTACCAGCAATCCTCTCTCCTCGTGTTCTTCCAGTATCTTCCACAGCTGTCAGGCTTTCCCTTGCTCACTCCACCACCCTGCTCCAAACCTCAACCACGTCTGGATGACGGAGTGCAGCCGTCTAATGAGGCTCCCGACTCAACCCCTTGCCCCACCCCCCACCACCACGTACCTTACAAGCTATGATCACGTTAACTTTCTTAAAACAACACTTCACCTGCTTCAAGATTAAAAAAAAAAAAAAGAATGTTCCAAAGTCCACAACACCTGAAGCTCCCCTTAACGTGAAAGAACACATCTAGGCACAGGTATGCCTCTGTGCTCCGCGGGGCAAGTTTCTAATGCCCCAGGCGGGCATCCTTGCTGCTAACGGAGCTGTCCCCAGCAGTCTGACCGCCAGGGCTCCCCTCCGCCTGCTCTTTGCTTCCTGCCTCTCTGATTCCAGTGTCACGCAACTCCAGCTCCAGCGCCCTGGCTGTACCGGCCCTTCCATGAGCTCCTGGTCTTGAAGACACCGAGCCGCTAGCCCCACATGCACTCGTGTGGCTCTACCGTTTCCTGAATCTTCTGATGGGTCATAAACTCAGGAAGAAAAACGTCCGTGCCTTATTACATTCAAGGCACTCAGTAAGCATTCAAAGCCACCCTTGCTGAATAAAGGACTTAATCCACGTTGACCTCAGAACCGTATGTCAAGCAGAAAACTTCACATGTATAAAACACTAGGGAAGCAAACCTCTTCCTGGGCCTCACAGGCACTCATATTTTTCTAGTTCAGTTGATCTTGATTTCATTAAAAGGGGGGAAGACAGATTCTATCCCAGGCTGAAGGCCCCCGCAAGTTTTTGTTCTCTTTTCTGGAAGACAGAGCTGTGTTTTCTGCCACCTTCTCGCAGGCTTCTTGCCGCATGTGGCCCCCAGGGGAGAGTCTAGCCTGAGCATATTACGTGATCTTTAAACACATATCTCTACATTTTTCCAAAGGTCTGGCCAAAAGAGTGCTCTTCTCAAGAATGTGTTCTTTATGGACGGTTGTTTCTTCATTCATTCTCTGAATTATTCAACAAACATTTAGCAACCAAGTCCCGGGGATGCAGGGGTGGTTAGAAGACAAGCACGGTCCTGCACGCTTTTATTCAAAGTGCACCTGAGGAATACCTGGCACGAAATCACTGGACGGGGAGGCTATTTAAAAGAAAAATGCAGGCTCCCTGGACACTGTACACAAAGTGTCTTATTCAGGAGCCTGGGATCTGCATTTTTAAAAATCCCTCCAGGTGATTCTGACTGTATTCCAGTGAGCGACGCACCGGCCAGTGGAAAAGACAGGCTTCTAAGGAGATCCTTATAAAACACTGTGTCTGCTTCCAGCACAAGGCAAGTTCCCAAAGCAGAACGGAAGTTCATGCATAGAGAGCAACTGCGTCGTGGGGAAAAGTCAGGTGTGAGGATAAGGGAGACACGTGTGCAAACCGCTGTGTGATTCGCGCGTGTGGCCGCCTACACAAAATAAGAACACCCACCTCACACAACGCTCACAAGGCCTCGGTGAGGTGACGTATAGAAAGAGCTTCACCTACATCTTGGTAGGTGAAGATGGTATAAAATAAACACATCACTCTAAATTCATCGTGATATTTTTAATTATGAAAACATTTAAAAGAGAGTGGGGTGATCAGAAACTCTTTCCTGAGAAAGAGTGGAGTCTGAATTTAGTTGAAAAGCAGTGTCCCAACAATAAATGTATTCTTGCCACCCACAAAATTTCTAGAATTTTTTAAATTTTGTATCTATGATTCCATAGTTTGAAATTGTTTTTTAAGATTTTATTTATTTTTATTTATTTGACAGCACAAGCAGTCAGAGCAGCAGGCAGAAGGAGAGAGAGAAGCAGGGTCTCCACGGAGCAGGGACCCCAATGCGGGGCTTGATTCCAGGATCCTGGGATCATGACCTGAGTCGAAGGTAGACGCTTAACCGACTGAGCCACCCAGGCGCCCCAGTTTGAAACTCTTAATGCGCTGGGAACCAAGTACTGTCTTGCAATTTCAGCGCATGCCTTTCACTTGTGTTCATTAATGTACAAATGCCAAATGAGAGCCAGATCCACTCCAGAGACGATCTACAAACAGGACACGGTGGGAGAGCTGAGTCATCCAATGGCATAGGGTGGCATAGGGCAGTTCAATCTGCTCGCCATAGACCGTGCACGTCAGTTCATGCTGCGAGCTGATGAGTGGTATGGACTCTGACCTCTTACGTACCAACACCTACCAGTTTATAAGCAGAAACCCAAAGCAGAATACACAAAGCAGAATGGTTCTGTTTCTAATTTTATTAGTAGTTGCATGAGATACTCATTTGTAGCAATTTCAAATCACTACCAGGTTAATCAGATCATTACCTGGTTAATCTTACCAGGTAAATAGACAATTTAACAAATTATTAAATGATACCTCATTGAATCTGACATTTGGGGCACCTGGGTGGCTTAGTCAGTTGAGTGTTGGACTCCTGATTTCAGCCCTGAGGAACTGTGGCTGCATAAATTTGGGAACGATCGGGGATGACAATCATGGCTTATTGCTCCTGTAAAGGTCTGGATTAAGAACTTCTAGAGGCTCCAAACACTGAAGTCTTACGGCACCTTCTCCCCTCCCACCCTACCAAGTATTTTGTTATAAAAAAAAAAAAAACCACACACACTAAAACATAGCATTAATGGTAAGAACATTCAATAAAGTTTCTGGTTTTTGTTGTTGCTATGGCTTTTCCTATACTCCTTTGGAAAACTCAATACCTGCTTATTTTCAAAAGAAATTGGGAGGCATCCCAGCTTGGGCCTTAATCTCCTTTGTGCAAAGCAACATCGTAAATATATCTAGACTTTTCATGTGCACCATCTCCCTCAAAATTAGGACCCATGTGTTACACACAGTCTGCAGATAACCAAGGCGAGACCATTTGTAAAGTGTCAAACTCTTTTTTTTTTTTTTTTCTATTTACCTGCCTGAGAACGTCACCAGACTTTTCCTTGCCCTGGCCGACTCAAGTGAAGACTTGAATCTCAAACACTGAAATTCCTTTCAAGATCCATACTACTTGGGAAACTGGGCCTGAAAATGAGACCTTCTGCCTATTTCAATGCTCTTATTGTCTTCCAGATTATCTGCCCAAGGCCCAAAGCTCCTGGAAAAAGGGTCACCCAGAAATGCACAGTTATTTCAAGCTTATGTATGATTCATAGGAGAACTTTAGACACCCTGTCTTTGACTGAATATCGAACATAAATGTTGGCAACTACATGATCAATTAGAAAATGAAAGTCATGAGACCCGAGATCCTAGAGCTGGAACTTCCTACAGCTAAGCATAGAGGATAGCAGAGCCACCCCCCCCCTTTTTTCTGGAGAAAGCGGTGGACCTGGTTAGAGGGGCCAAAGTCAGCACCTTAAGTCATGAAAAGGAGGGAGGCAAGTCAGCCTCAGAAAGTTGTGAAGAGATAAATAGGAAGACCATCCATCACCTTCTGTCCTGCAAAAACAAAGTTTATCACCAAAAACATAGCAAAAGGATTAGAAAGCAAATTTTCACACTCCTTTGAGGAACCCACATAAGTCTAGAATGTATATCCTAGCTTGACACCTCTTTGGTAATGAATGGCTGAACAAAATGCTTAAAATTTTTCTCACCTCCAGATGTGATAATAAGCAACAGTCAATTTGCTTTTTACATGACACTATATGTTCAAATGAGAATTTTTAAAGCACTAGTATGGGAGGGGAAGGTGAAAGATAAGCACTTCTATTCCCAGAGGTATGAGCAAGCCATGACAGAAGAAGCAGCATGATCAGAACAAAGACACCAGCTCTGCCCATCGTCAAGCCAGGAGAAGCCAAACCTGGTGTTGTATCCTGAAACCTGAATTGATTCTCTAGGAATAACCATTCCCTACTTAATACTTTTTAAAAAATTAGCCCTGTGTGCATCATATACCCAGGGTACCAAGTGTTCACATGTGAGTTTATTCCTCCTCATTTGTACTCATGAAGACATTAATTAGTTCCTTTCTTCAATTTTCACAGCTCATGAAAAGCAGAAACTGAATGAGCCCAGTACTTCTGACAGCAAGCCCAAGGTTTACACTATTTCTCCACAACCTGGCTCTCTGGACATCCTGATCTTACAGAATAACCAAGTAATAGAAATCTATTGAGCTCCTTTACCTCCTTTGGATCCTTAAATACCATAGTAGATGAGGCTTCAGTTACAGCCTTCTAAGAATTTTCCCAGCAACAAATAACACTGTGCTAGGCAAATAATAAGACCTTAATAGACTATATATTGAGAGCTCAGCAAACACTTAGGGATTATGCTACAAGGTGAGTTATAGAGGTCACATAAGGCATGTTCCTTGCTAGATGACATGACTGGGACCAAAAGAACTAGGATTCCAAGAAGTGAGATCTGAGTTGGCCAGAGGATCTGAAAGTCAAGCTGGCCTTTAGAGAAGGGGAGGATTGAGCAAAGATAAGAGGACAGAGGAGGACATTCAGAGCACATGCGATTGGGTGAGAAGTGCAGGGAGACTGCAGTGATTGAAGACTTAGCTATAAAAGCGAAAACGGGAGAGTGGGTGCAGGTACGAACAGTGAGTGACATAACCAAACTAGAAGATAGGGAAGTTTCACATTGCCCTTTAGAGAGGAGAATGCTGAGATGCAGATAGGTTTAAAATATTCTTGCAGAAGTCCAACTGCTGTTAAAGTTAAAAACTCAACACCCAAAATATGAATAATCCAATTTAAATATGGGCAGAATACAGGAATAGACATTTTTCCAGAAAAGACATGCAGATGGACAAGAGACAAAAGAAAAGATGCTCAACATCACTCATCATCAGGGAAACACAAATCAAAACCACAATGAGGTATCACCTCACGCCTGTCAGGATGGCTGAAATCAACAACCCAAGAAACGTGCTGGCGAGGATGGGAAAAGGGAATCCTTGCACACTCTTGCTGGGAACGCAAACTGGTGCAGCCACTCTGGAAAACGGTATAGCGGTTCCTCAAAAAAAGTTAAAAGTACAGCTACCCTACAACCCAGCAATTGCACTACTAGGTATTTACCCAAAGAACACAAAAATACGAATTTAAAGGGATAGATGCCCCCTGATGTTCTTAGCAGCACTGTCTACAATAGGCAAACTACTGAAACAGCCCAAATGTCCATCAGTTGCTGAATGAATAAAGAAGATGTGGTGTATGTACACAATGGAATACTTCTCAGCTCTAGAAAAGAGTGAAATCTTTCCATTTACAATGACATGGATGGAGCTAGAAAGGATAAAGCTAAGTGAAGTAAGTCAGTCAGAGAAAGACAAATACACATGATTTCACTCATATGTGGAATTTAAGAAATAAAACAAATAAGCAAAGGGGGGTGGAGAGAAAGACAAGCCAAGAAACAGACTCTTTAGAGAACACACTGCTGGTCACCAGAGGGGCGGGGGTGGGAGGGATGGGTGAAACAGGTGATGGGGATTAAGGCGTGACTTGCGGCGATGAGCACCGGGTGATGTGTGGAGGTGCTAAATCATTATATCGTACACCTGAAACGAATATTACACGTGTGTTAACTGGGCTTTAAATTAAAACTTTTTTTAAAAATACATACTCTTGAAGTGTCTTGAGGGACTCAGTCAGTTATGCCCCTGCCTTCAGTTCAGGTCATGATCCCAGAGTCCTGGGATCTAGTCTCACATTGGGCTCCCAGCTCAGCGAAGAGTCTGCTTCTCACTCTCGCTCTCCCCGTCCCCGTTCATGCGCATGTGCAACCTCTCTCTCTCTCTCTCTCTCTCTCTCTCTCTCTCTCTCTCTC
>PITA01031947.1:0-14546 GCA_004023965.1 Spilogale gracilis
CGATCTTCAGCTTCACTTACTCTGTCTGTTAGCATATTTAAATTAGATTGCATCTCATCAATAGCCTTTCTAACCTCAGCTTTCACTTCTGTTACTATGGTTTCCACTTTGAGACTAATGTTCTTTTCTTTCTTTTTTTTTTTTTTTAAAGATTTTTTTTATTTATTTGACAGCGAGAAACACAGCCAGAGAGGGAACACAAGTAGAGGGAGTGAGAGAGGGAGAAGCAGGCTTCCCGCGGAGCAGGGAGCCCAATGTGGGACTCGATCCCGGGTCTCCGGGATCATGACCTGAGCCGAAGGCAGTCGCTTAACCAACTGAGCCACCCAGGTGTCCCTACTAATGTTCTTTTCTAAATTAACCATTGCTTGGACTATTGCTGCCCTGAATTCCATTTCTGTCATATTGTTTATGTTCATTTCCAGTAATTCTGTGACCGAGGTTGCATTCTCAGAGTTCTTCTTCTGTAGGATGTTCCTCCTCTGAGTCATTGTGGCGAGGAGTGGTTGAGGGGGTGTATGGCTAAATATATCAGCCACTATCTAGGTGGATTGGTCATTGGAAGGTTTTGGAGCAACCAGCATTCACCACCGAAAAGAGAGGAGAGAGAAAAAAAGAAAACGTAAGAGAGGAAGCAAGAAAAGAACCCCCTGCCAGAGTAGGGCCCAGTGGTAGGATTTATATGGTACAAAACTGTTACAGGGTAAAGAAAAGGGTTATCGAGGGTCAATGAAGAGATCAAAAAGCGAAGCCCAACCTATATGACCCCCAAGACCAGTATTTATACAATACAAAAGCTAATACAATTACACAGACACACTGACAAACTAGAATGGGAAGGTGAGGGCAGACACTCCTTGTGGGCAAGGAATGCGTTTCAAACGCTCCCGAGTTTGTCTTGTTATTATTGTTGGAGGAGCCCACTTTCAAAAGATATAGGGAGATTAGAACTGGTTGTATATAGGGGTAGTATTGAATAGGGATGTGGGATTGACTTGAGGCTTATAACTACATGTACACATTAAAGGGAGAATAAAGGAAAGAAGAGAGAAGAAAGGGAAAAACAGAGAAAGCAAATAAGGAAACAAGAGGCAACAACCAGAGCAGAAAATACAGGAGTGTGTTTGAAAAAATTTCAAGGTAAAAAAAAATGTTATGGGGTGTTGTATTGAGTATCACGTTGTGATAAAAAGGGGGTTAAAATTGAAAGAAGAAAAACTGTGAGAATGTATTTTTGAGCTTAAAATGGAAGTTTTAAAAGTTTAAAAAAGTATGGAACTTCTAATGGAAGTTAGAAAAAAGTTTAAAAAAGTAAATAAGGTGGAAAACTGTATCAGTGAGGTGTAGGGCTCTTGGTACTTGTAGTCAGTGCCAGGAGTTTAATAAATTGCCTTTCCCTCGATTGGGGTTTTGCATTGGAATGTTGTCCTCCTTAGCTTCTGGCGTGCATTCTGGGGGCGGGGCCTGCCGCTCTGTTTCAGCCCTTCTACCTGGGCTGCGTCTCTCCGTCCCCTTGCTAGAGGCTGGTCTCAATGGTAATCAGGTTATCAGGTTACAATTCTCAGGTGGCAGAGCGTTGTTTTTTTAGGTCCTTTTTCAGCTGCTGAGGAAGTCAGGTCAGAGCAAGATGTCTGCGCCCAGACCTCCTTCCCAGAGCGAGCCTCTACACAGAGAGGGCTCTTTCCCGCCCTTGGTTGGCAGTCTGTCACAGCCTGGTACGTGCAGAGGCTGGGTTGATTTCTGCCCCCGCCCCCGCTTGTTGCTTTACTCCCGCACCTCAAAACCACAACTCCTTTTGGATCCCGCGACCTTGTCTGTGCCCCGGGACCTGCGGCCTCTCCGGTCCCACGCAAGTCTGTAAAATCGCCTTCCCTGGGGGGGTCCGTGCCTGGCCCATGGGGTGGAGAGAAACGGGAGAGAAGGGCAGTGGCGGAAAAATAGAATCCACGCCCGCCGCTCTCGCGGCAGCTGGGGGGGGGTGGGCGGCGGCGGCGGCGGCGGCGGCGTTGGTGCCAGCAGCGGAAAAAAAATTTTAAAAAGTCTCCTTGCCTTGCTGCGGGCTCCGCTGTGTTCCCGTTTCTGTCTTGCCCGGAATCAGACCGTAATCTGCTGTTATTCCTCACTCACAGAGCACTTTTGTGTTGGGGTATTTGCTTTCAGTGGTTCAGCTCTGCCGGCTTCCTCCCCCACACCTCTGTCTCTGGGGGCAAGCCTCCGGTCCCTCTCACTTGTTTCTACCTTTTTGCGGATGGTCTTTGTCTCCCATGGTGATCCAGAAGCGCGAAATAATCACATTTCAGGCTGATTTCATAGGTGCTCACGGTGGTCCTGTAGTGTTTTTTTGCTGGAATTGAGCTCACTTCATGGAACTCCCCGAAATGCTGTCACCTGGCCTTCCACCATCCTGTGTCCTATTGTGTATAGTTTTTACAAGTGTGGGAGAATGAGATTTCATGTTTTACTTTAAAACAAATCCAACAGAAACACATTTATTTTACAAACAAAAGTGAGATTTTTCCAGGAGGGAGATTCTTTAAATAGGTTCTTAATAATAATATTACAACAAAGTCACAGAGGTCATGGTTGACAGTTAATTGTCACGTGATTGGAAAGAACATTTAACCTCCTGTTACTGAAATTGTTGACAAGTGGAAGAACTGTTTTTGCCATGAAATACTCTAACGGGTATCTTTTCCAATAACAAATGTACTTAGCCTCAAGATCAGTTGTCCTTAAAAGATAACTGTGAAATGCATCTCTGAATATTACATGAAAGATTTGGCCTTTCTGGAAGATAGACTTGGACAGAAACTCATCTTTGAGCTTATATGCTATATGAGGAATGGCGATCTCACAGAAAATTTATGGCCACGTAAAAATTTTATGGCTATGTAGAGTCTGCAGTCCTACCGATTGACTCTTCCAGGTCAGTTAAGCCCTGTCTACACTGTGGGCCTGAGGTTTGTAGCCAGAGCTGCCCAAATGTCCATTTACATGGTTTGCATGGGTGAGACAGCCCAAGATGTTGTTGCTTCAATGCATACATCTCAAGGTCCCTGCATGCAGCTCCCATGACAAGGAGCGACTTCAGAGGCTCTGACTTTCCTGGAGCTGCTGGAGGAGCTGAGTGACACCCCCAATGGTGGGCTGCAGAATGGACTTCCACCAAAGAGAGACAGCAGAGGGAGAGCAGGTGGATGAGTGGCTTGCCTTTCTGCTCCTTCCTGCAGATGATTTCAGTACACGGGGGTGTGTAGAGCCTGTCTGGGAATGGTGCAGAGGACCCCGCGGCCAGCGCTGTTGGTGGTGAAGCCATTGCTGGCTCAGTTGTGCACACCCTTGGATTTGCTCTCCTCTGGTTTCTGCTTCACTCTTGTTTTCCTGAGATACCATCCCACCACCCCAACCCCCATCACCACCCAACGAATTAGTGTATGGCCTCTTCACCTTTTTATGGGCATAGATAAAGGAGTGATTTGCCTCCCAGAGCACTTGTGCCAACATCTCTCCAGTTTTTAAACCTCGTTGAAGAGGAAAAACCTTTGACTATAGATTCCCAGTTCTTTGAAACCACTCGTGTTCATGATAATTTTTAAAAATTTCTTGTTAGACATTAGGGCACCTGGGGGTGTCAGTTACGCATTAGTCAGTTACGCATCTGCTTCAGTTCAGGCCATGATCCTCAGAGTCTTGGGATCGAGACTGGCATCAGGTTTCCTGCTCAGTGGGAAGTCTGCTTCTCCTTCTTCCTCTGTATCTGCCACTTCCCATGCTTATGTTCTGTCTCTGTCAAATAACTAAAATCTTAAAAAAAATCAATTTCTTGCTAATAAGCTTTGGAGGCCAGTCTTCTTTTCTTGCTCTCTAAATTCCTGTGCATCTCCACATACTGGCCGTGGAGGTCAGCAGCAGCATAATTTTCCAGGTTGACAATCTCAACATCAGTGCACATTGCTTTGGGATACTAGTTGCCTATCTCCAGTTCCCAATCCTGCTTTGAGAGCTTTTAGGTGCTTTTTGTCTTTGGGTCCCTCTAGGTATGTGCCTTGCCTGCTTCTCCCACTACCAGCCAGGATGGATGCCAGCCACGCCCATTTGTCATTCCCTCCTCAGCTGGGAGGCACAGCAAAGGGAGAGTGGTGGTCCAAGCATGTCCCCAGGTGCTCTTGGGTTTGACACAAGGATACCAGTAAGAGAAGGATGTATCGTCATTTTATGCTGAGTGTCTTTAGGTTTAGCCCAAGTTTGGTCTGTTGAAAGAAAGAATGCATCCTCCTTTTCCTATCTCTTCATTTCTGAGTGCATTTGGGGAGATTACTCAAACATTTACATTGTACCCAGATGCCCTTTAATTTTCACCCTGTCGCTGCTACGTTGACTCCAACAGCAGTCTGACGACTCCACTTCCTTAATCCTGTGCCTGCCTACTCCTTCCTGCCCCATAGTTTTGGCTGTCAGGCTCTCAACCTCAGACTGTGACAATTATCTCCTAACTGGTCTCACTAGCTTCCCATCTCTGGGGCATCATGAACCCACAGCCATCTATTGAAATGGAAATCTGGTCCCTTCCACTGTTAGGTTGAAAGCTTTCAAATAACCCCCACTGGCTTCTGTCCCAGCATGGGATCCGAGGCCCTCCTGGGTTCACTTCCATTACTCACCAGAACTGGTGAGTTCCTGGCAATTGATCCCTCCTATCTGGCAACTGTAGCTGTAAGGGAGTGGGAGGCCACATAGATGTGTCATTAAGGGAACCTGGGTGCGTGTTCACCAGCATGTGCTGCTGGGCAGGTGACCAAAGCTGTCAAATACCAGTGTATTTACATGGAGAGTCGTGGAAATGATATTTTTTATTACTGAGGTGTGTAAGGAATGCATGCCTTCCCCCTGCCCCAGTCATTCATATAGAAGTTAATTATAATTTTCCAAGTTCGAGTTGCTGGTCGATGGTAGGTCCAGGACTGAAACCCAAACCGTTTGGCTCCAAAGTTCTTGTGCTTCATCCCTGGCTGTAAAGTATTTTCCTAAAATTGACTACTTTTTTTTTGTTTTATGAACATCAGCTTCGTGCAAAGTGATGATTTTTGTGAGATCTTGGTATCTGATGTACGACACATTACACATGTAGGTGGGTGTGTGTAGTAGACAGATTATGTAAGTAAACCGAGTTAGTTGCAAACAGGAGAATCTGCCCTACCTAAATTTATTAATTATTACTATTATTTTAGATTTTTATTTGTTTATTTGAGAGAGAGAGAGAGAGAGGCACAAGCAGGCAGAGGGTCAGAGGAAGAGGGAGAAACAGACTCCCCACTGAGAAGGAAACCTGACATGGGGCTCCATCCCGGGATCCACAGATCATGACCTGAGTCCAAGGCACCCAGGTGCCCTGAGTCTAGCTAACTTTAAACAGCAAGAATTTTTATTAAAGGAAGTTGGAGAGCTCCTGGAATTTCTGGAAGGCCCAGAGATTTCCTCTTGGGAATAATAATTCAGGAATTCTGGCAGCTCACAGCCAGGGGGAGGAACCCACATCCCTGACACTTCTTTTAGCAAGAACATTCTTGCTCCCCTCTTGCTGCCCCAGAAGGATCTTCACCACCTCCAGCCTTGTCAGGAAATCTGAACCCCCACTCTGGGGCATCAGATCACATGGTTCCTTCCCACAGTGACACTTTGTGAAGGCATGTCTGTCTGAAGAAACTTTAGTCACATGCTTACACCATGAGTGAGGGGACCCAGGCAAACCTGCGTGAGTTTCCACCCTCCATGGAGGAGGAAGGCAACTCCCAGGGGCTTGAAATAGTGAAGTCAAAATACGTGTCTGCTGCCACTTACAGCGAAAATGCACTGGTGTATTACCCGCAGTTTTCGTATGCATAGAGCCTGTGTAGGAGGCTTGGGGAAAGGAAGAATGGATATATACCTGGGGCTTGTTTGTCAAGCTCTCTGTAGGCAGTGGTCATGATATTATGGCTGCCCTTGGCTTTGAGTTAGCTGATCTTCCTTGGACTGCTGCCAGGAGGACTCTATCGGATTCTCCTTCTCATCACGCTCGTGACACCCTCTGAGGTGGAATGCTGTAGTCGTGAAGTTTTGGAGCCCAACTCCTTGGGTTCTTGTCCAGGATCTGCCTTTGGCTGGTTTCTGGAACTTGGAAAATTTAATTAACTGCACTGTGCCTTCGTTGACTCCTCTGTATCATGGAGGTAATAGTACCTACTTCCAATGGGAACCACAAAGATCGGTAAGTTAGGGGCTCCTCGGTGGCTCAGTCGGTTAAGCATCCTACTCTTGATCTCAGCTCACGTCTTCATCTCAGGGTCCTGGGATTGAGCCCTGTGTCAGGTGGGGAGTCTGCGTCTCCCTCTCTCCCTGCCCCTGTCCCCACTTGTGCTCTCTGTCTCTGTCTCTTTCAAATAAATAAAGTCTTAAAAAATCTTTTAGAAAGTGCTATATAAATGTTTATTACATAAATTCCGTGGTGCTAAGAATGTTTATTTTCAGATAACATTTATAGCAATTTTCTCCCCCACCTACCATCTTATAGGGTCTAAAACATGGTGATCACTGCTTATACAGAATGACTTTTCTCTGGTCACTTCCAAAGAGGAGGAGCTTTTGGTATAGTTGATGGGGATTAGCTCTCTATGACATACCATATATGTATATGATATGTATATATCATACATATATATGTACATATCATATATATATTTATATGAAATCCAAAGCAGGTGTGGTAACTTCTGTGTTCCTTCAGCCAGTGTCTTCCTTCTCTTCTCTTTTTGGCACTTATCTCACTGGAATATTCCCGTCAGACATGCCCCAGAGGTTTGGGTTGAAGAGCTCAGCATTGCCTCTGCTATAGAACCAAGAAAAAGCATGTAGGTTGTTGTTAATTGGCTTGATGGCGTTGCCCCTCATTAATTCACGTACTTTCTTTACCTTGGAGTAACTTCTCATTGGCCTGTCCTATTGATATGTTCACTCTCTCCCTTTCAATCTGCGTTCCAGACTTGATCCTGATTGTTCGGTTAGTATGGGCTTCATGGATGCCTCTTGACAGTATTTTTGTGGTTATAACTTAACGGTTAGAACAACCTTTTTAGAACCTGGTTGAGTGTGGATTCAAAGGAGCCTTTGCTTTTACAGTCCCACGCACCTGAATTAACTCCCAGTATCTAAAATTCCTGTCTGTGCTTACTTCCTTCTCAGTCCATGACCACCGTCTCCGCCTGACACAATAAACACGTGCACGCAGTAATTCACATTTAAAACTCTTCATGACTTATATTTGTCTTTGAGACCTGTTGAAAGCAGGTCTATGATCTGTTTCTGTCTGGTACAGTGCCTGACTCACACTAGATGTTCAATAACTATTAGTAACTAGTAAATTGAGTGGTAAATAGAGATAAAGCTCTTTCAGGAATGAAAGAAAGCAGTGTTGAGTATCCACCTCCAGGAGACAAAACAAGCTACACTTTACTCTTGCTTAAAGCATTTGAAAATCAGTAGATAAAATATGATTTCCTCACTTGGTCCCCTATAACCTGGGGTTCCATTTGAATACGATATGGTGGTAGGTGGGAATTATTTTTCCTTAGAGTTTCTCAAGATGGGATTCTAGGGATAATATCTTCAACTTCCAGAAGTTTGCCCGAGATTTATTGGAGCTTCTGTATTTTTTGAGGAGAGATTATCTTTCTGTTTTTTTTTTTTTTAAAGACTTTATTTATCAGAGAGAGAGGGAGAGTGCACAAGTGGGGGGAGAGGCAAAAGGAGAGGAAGAGGCAGACTCCTCGCTGTGCTTGGAGCCCTATGCAGAGCTCAATCCCAGGAGCCTGGACTCATGACTTGAGCCGAAGGCAGACGCTCTACCAACTGAGCCGCCTGGGCGCACTTATTTTGTTTTCTGTGAGGGTCTAAGAAGAGAATTTTTCTTGAGATATAATTAACATACCACATTGAGATATAATTAACATATAATTAACATACAATGTAAAACATAAAAATATGAGTTTCAGGTTACACCACAGTGATTTGCTACTTGTGCATATCATAAAATGATCACCCCTGTAAGTCCAGTTAACACCTGTCACCATACATTACAGAGTTTTGTCCTCATGATGAGAACTTTTAAGATATCTACTCTCAGGTACTTTCCAATATACAATACAGCACTATGAACTGTAGATCCCATGCTGTACATGATCCCTCATGACTTACTTTATAACTGAAAGTTTGCACCTTTGACCTTTTTCACCCATTTTGCCCACACTGTTCCCCTTACATCTGGCAATCATCAGCCTATTCTCTGTATCTGAGTTCAGTGTGTGTGTGTGTGTGTGTGTGTGTGTGTGTGTGTGTTGTTGTTGTTTTATTTCATTTGTAAGTGAGATCATATAGGATTTGTCTTTTTCTGTCTGACTTAAATCACTTAGTGTCACTTAGCACGGTGCTCTCAGGGTCCACCTGTGTTGTCATGAATGGTAAGATCTTTTCTTTTTATGGTGAAATAATATTCTGGGGTGTGTGTGTGTGTGTGTGTGTGTGTGTGTCTTCAGTGTTGGACACTTGGGCTGTTTCTATGTCTTAGCTACTGTAAGTCATGCTGTAATGAACTTTGGCTAGCAGGTGTCTTTTCAAGTGAGCGTTCTAGCTTCCTTAGGATAAATACTCAGGTAGAATTGCTGGATCGTACCTGACTTCTATTTGAGGTCCCGCCATACTCTTTTCCCCAGTGGCTGTACCAGTTTGCATTCCGGTAATGGTGCATGAGGGTTTCCCCTTCTCCACATTTTCAACGACACCTCTTGTTTCATGTGTGGTCGAGTTTAGCTGTTCTGACAGGTGTGAGGTGGTATCTCATTGTGGGTTCGATTTGCATTTCCCCATCATGCATAATGAGCACGTTTTCATGCACCTGTGGGCCATCTGCATGTCCTGGGGAAAATGTAGGGATTTTAAAATAAAGCTAGGCAAAACTCCTTTGCTCTGAGCTCCTGAGTTGATGGCATCTATCTTGAGAAGAGGCACGCTCCATCAAAATCTATTAACGTATTATGTGAAATTTCGTCAGTAGACTTAATCCCACATGAGGGGAAATCTCAAGGCAGCCTATGAAAATGAAAACTTCCACAAGGAGACGAATACCATGAGTTGTCAATTAAAAAAACAAACACAAAGCACCCCCCCCAAATCCTCACAACACATACAGTTAAATAGAGCAGAAAACACCAAGAAGAGGATTTGAAGGGACAGATGGATCAGAGGCTAAACGTGGACTTGACTTGTTTCAAATCTGTGGAGGACCGGTCTTTGTGGGGTTAAAAGAAAAACGTTCTGGGCAATAACTTGATACTGCTTCCCACCCCTCCCCCCACCCCTTCACCCCGTTTGCAACCAGGCTTTGTGATGCCCCAGCTCCTCCTGCTGAAACAAGCTCCCTGTCAAGTGTTAGCTGAGTGAGAGGCTGATTCTGTGTAAGAGAAAGTACACCCAAAGTTATTTTCCCTTCAACTGCTCATAGAAATTAATGTTCTCAGAAGGAGCTTGAGGATGCTGTCAGAATTAAAAATAACTTGGTGATAATTTAACAACAGAAAGAAGAAATTTGGTCACTCTTAAGCCCTCTTTGGAGGAGACCAGGCTCTGGAAATGAAAAGCGATTCAGGGGCGGTGGTTTCAATATGCAAAATTCACCTTGATTTTGTTTTTTATTTACTATTATTAGTTTTAAAGATTTTATTTACTTATTTGACAGAGAAAAACAGAGCTGGAGAGGGAACACAAGCAGGGAGAGTGAGAGAGGGAGAAGGAGGTTTCCTGCCTAGCAGGGAGCCTGATGCGGGGCTCGATCCTGGGACTCTGGGATCATGACCTGAGCCGAAAGCAGCCACTTAATAACTGAGCCACCCAAGCGCCCCAAAATTCACCTCGACTTTGAAAATTAATTGAAGTTCTTGAACTTCATTTCTTGCAAGAGTTATGGGGTTTCCTTCCTGCTGAACTTCAAGATATAAGAAAGCAGGTGCATTTCTGCCTTCCCGTCCTCCTTCCTTCTGATCTTTGTTATATCTATACTCTTAGCTCAGTACCTAATGCACAGTTAATTGGTTAAGAAACATTAATTAAATGAGTGTCAGATGAAACTGCTCTCATGCTTAGATGAACTGCCAAATGCAGACTGGAGATTGGAAAAGATGTACAATTCACAGCCATGTGCCTCAGAGATTTGGAAATTCCAGCTAGCTGTGATGATTCATGAACTTCTTAGAGGTGTCATCGAGTGACTTGCCTGAAGGCATGAGTGCAGGGGGTTGAATTTTGGAAGGGCAAGAATAATAGGAGATACAGAAACAAACCATCTATGAGGAATTTTCTCCCATTTGTATTTCGATGTATAACTTTGGATGGAGTCCCGAGGCTTCAGCGAGGTTGACAATTTGCAAAAAGAATTTCCAATTCCTCTCTGATCTACAGGTTCATAAATTTCATTTCTCATGGAAATTTTACTATAAAACCTGCTGCTGAGTAAAAGGCAGGAATGATGTCACCTCTTTATTTGGCAGCATGAACTTGGGAATAAAAATATCACCTTGACAGGCATACATCTGTATTTCTGTGTGTGCCACATTGTACTAATGGCCACAAATTATTTCTCTTGTTCCACTCCTATACCTAGAATGTAACATTACAAATCCTTTCATCAAGCAGTCGCGTCTGTGTACTTACCCCTTAAATCTGAGTTGGCCGTGTGAGTTACTCTGCTGGTGGGGTGTTAGTAAATATGCCTCAAGCAGTCTTGAAAAATGCTCGCATGCTGGGCCTGTGTGTGGGGCTCTGGGGACCCATATTGCTGGTTCTGTGTGAACAAGCCTAGGCTGGCTCGCTGGATAAAGAGAGGACACAGAGCCCAGCTTCCAGCCAGAAGCAGAGTCATTTCGCTCGCTACAGGTGCATGTCTTGAGCTCACAGGGGAGAGACAGGAGAAAAGTCCTGTAGTGCCCAGCCCAAATAATAAACCAGATAGTTTTTTTTTTTTTTTTTAAGCTACTGAGTTTGATATGGTTTGTAACTGAGCAATAGATAAACACTCTAACCTGTTAGGGTTTCATAGGAATTCCAGCCTTCCTTGAATTCTTCCCCAGTTGTCCCGGAGTTGGGGGGGCATGGTCCCCAGTGGTTAGCGTGGATGTTCTGTGACGTGTAATACTCTTGGCTGCCATGCTTGACTCACATTCCTCTTTGTCTCAAGTTTCTGGGGCTGCTGACGCCTTCAAAAGATGTCGGCTCTACTGCTGGTCACACTGGAGATGGACAGCATCCTTCTGTCATCGATGGGAGAGGTCCACGATGTAATGTGCAATCCAACTCCTGTTGGGACCTCTGTCGTGTATTAGGACAAAGCGAGAGAAGGATAATGAGGACAAAACCAGAACAGATGTGATTCAAGAGCTGGAGGGACCTTTAGAGATCATGTATTCCAATTTCTCTTTTGGCCAAGGACGGTGCTTGGAAAGAGAGCTTTGTTCCTGGTCCCCTGAGATGTGAGTGCCACATCTCCTTGTTTCCATCTGTTTTTAATCCATTTTGCTTTTTTTTTTTATGTCATTGAATGTTTTCCAAAAGACAAGTGTAGGTTTTTGGAATGTGTGTTAAGTGTGATGAATAAAAGGCCTGGGGGTGTAGTGAATTACTCCTGGGAAAGAATTTGATGGCAGTGGTATTTTCCCTTTTAAATCTGAATCACTTCACTTAAATGGCTATTTCATCTGGGAAGCACTCTGGAGATGGATCTTTGGCATAAGCAGGCTCTATGATGTCTGGAGTTCTAAACATCTTCTACCAGCCAAGCAGCCTTGTGTGCAGTTGTTGTGATGCATTGTGGAAACTTGAACCACTGTGTGGGGGGAGGGGGATCTGCATTAGCTAAGATGCTGATTCGCACCAGCACACACTTGTTCTGGATAGGGGATCCCAGACCTACCCCGATGCTACTGGGACCTCCTGTGTGGCAGTGAGGCTCAGTGCGGTATCGAGTGCTGGCAGCCACAGTAGCCATACGGGATCCTGGGTCATGGGGTGTGATACTATCGGGACAATAGAGCCTATAGGACTGCAGGGGACTGAGACTGCTGGGTGTTCAATGTCTTAGGATCAAAGGGCAGAGGGCCCTGCCCCGGGGTTCCTGCTGCTCAGCTCTCCTGTTCTGCACAGTCTTGTCCAGGTGACAGGTGGCCCTTTGAAAGCCTTCCCTTACCGTTTTACCTTCAGGATAATTATTGGCACTGGCTTCCATTTGCAATGCTTGGGGACCTGGAGAAGCAGGGGCCGAAGCCACTAAGGGAGGAGTACAGATCTGCATTCTGTGGGGGATCCGAGCCCACCCAGCACTGGAGCAGGGGGGCTGTCTCTTTGAGGCATTTCCAAAGAGCATGGCTAGGGCGCCTGGGTGGCTCCGTTGGTTACGTGTCTGCCTTCAGCTGGGGGTCAGGATCCCAGAGGGTCCTGGAATTGAGTCCTGCATGGGGCTCCCTGAGCCGCAGGGAGCCTGCTTCTCCTTCTGCCTCTGTCTGTCTGTGTCACATGAATACTCAAATATATAATCTTAAAAAAAAAAAAAAGCACGGCCAGACACAAAGCAGGTGTGGGGAAATGCGACCATGTCTCTCAGCTCTGAACAGCTGGAGGGGCTTGGGGAAGACCACCTCCTATCTTCATTGGTTACCTTGTGTCCTTGGAAACAGATTGGGAGAGACTTCATTCATTCATACAATACCAATATTCTTTGGTATATTTTAAAAACATTACCAAGCTTTTCTTTATACTGTATATTATATATCATACACATATAATGTATATTAAATATATAATACAACAAATATAAAATAATTATAAATAAATAATTAAAATACCAGATATATTTTTAATTTTGTTAAATTTATTTTAGTGATTTTTATTTTAATCTAATTACCTACATTTTAATTTTATAAATTTTTAAATTTATAGTTATATTTTAATTTTAATTTACTGCTAAATTTATTTTAATTATTTAATTAATTTATGTTACTAGGTAACAGCATTGTATCAGTGGCAGGTGTACAATCATTTCTCAACAATGCTGTACCTTACTCAGTGCTCATCATGTTAACTGTACTCTTTAATCCCCATCACCTATTTCACCCATCCTCCTAACTGCCTCTTCTCTGGTAACCGTCAGTCTGGGCATATTCTTTTGTCTCTGTTATTGGTTTAATAATGCTGCCTCATGCGGCTCAGCCATTAAGCGTCTGCCTTCGGCTCAAGTCATGATCCTGGAGTCCCAGGATCAAGCCCCACATCGTGCTTCCTGTTCGGTGGGAAGCCTGCTTCTCCCTCTCTCACTCCCCCAGCTTATGTTCCCTCTCTAGCTGTGTTTCTCTCTGTCAAATAAATAAAATATTAAAAAAAAAATAATGCTACTTCAAATAAGACAAAACTTCCTCAAAGGAAAAGATCAGGTCAGTTACAGTACAGATCTGAGGGGACCCTCCCTTGTATAAGTATAGTCCAGAAAAGTCAGGGCAGTCTGGTCATAACATTTCAAATTCAAACTTCTGATAGGTATTACAAAGTGACTAAAAGGGATTTAAAAAATAATGAAAAATACCTTAAGGGCCTTGCCTCAAATCAGAAACCCAAACTGAGAATTACATCGATGATTTCAAGAAAATTAGAATATGGAGCACATGGCCCTACAGCGCAATGACCTTGGTGGTACATTGAGCATGTGGGGCTAATGCATCCTCTGCTGTTGACATGCCCATAGGGGGAGTTTTGGTTCTTGGCTGGATTTCCTTTCTTATCTTCATTCAGGCATTTGCTATACATTCAGTGCCTATGTTGGGTCATCACCGAGCTACACACTAGGAATCTAAAAGGAAAGGAGGACACAGTCCAGACTCCTTCCCTGATGCCCTGCACCCTGATGAGGACAGATGATGAGCAGGGTACCAGATCGTTGTGCCTGTTCTCCAAAAACTAAGTAAAAGGAGGGATCAATTTCCATGGGGATGGGATTTTATTTTATTATTATTTTTTTATTTTTTAATTTTTTTTTATTGTTACTAAAATTTTTTTTTCAGTGTTCCAAGATTCGTTCCCCGCTCCCCACACCCAGTGCTCCACGCTTTAGGTCTCCCCAGTACCCACCACCAGGCTCTCCCATCCCTCCACCCCCTCCCTCCAAGTCCCTCAGTTTGTTTCTGTGTCCAAAGTCTCTGTTGTTTTATTTCCCTAGATTACCCTAGTTCCCATTTACTTTCCTTCTCCCACTGTCCTCCAGTTTACCCCTCATGCACCACAGGTAAGTGAAACCATGCGATACTTGACTTTCTCTTCTTGGCTTATTTCACTCAGCATAATCTCTTCCAGTCCAGTCCATGTTGCTACAAAAGTTGGATATTCATCCTTTCTGATGGAGGCATAGTATTCCATTGTATATATGTACCACATCTTCTTTATCCATTCATCTGTTGATGGGCACCTTGGCTCTTTCCACA
>PITA01031948.1:0-14542 GCA_004023965.1 Spilogale gracilis
AAAAATAAAAAAAATAAAAAAAATAAAAGGGAGAGTGGCAAGTGACAAGGAGCAGTTAGGAAGGGGAAAAGCCAGTAGAGTGAGGTCACTGAAGTGTCCAGACTAAGGCTTTTAAGAGGAAAGAATTGACTGGTTATCTGTATGATTCTAAGAAAAGATCTAAGGATAGTGACTGAAATTTATCCATTGGCTGCAACATTTAAGGAGACAATTAAAACCTTTGTCAGAGTAATTTCCAGAGAGGGACTGTGGACATCAGCTCCCTGGGAATCTCCAGTGAAGAGGAAGGAGAGGGCATGGAGGCAGAACATAGAGATTTGTGTTAAGGCACCTTGGATGAATAAAGAAAGTAGTGTAAGATATGACAGTCACCAGAGAGCGAAGTGGGCAAGGGGGGATTTTTTTTAATGGGAGAAACACGAGAATCTTTTTCTGTAGAGGGATTTATTTGTTTGTTTGTTTGTTTATTAAAATAAATCAATAGAGAGGGAAACTTTCACCCAACAAGGGGCCGAGGAGAGTCAGGCTCCAGAAGGTTGAACCTGAATAAAAGGGCCCTCATCCCTCATGGAAAACAGGGGAAAATCAGGATGAGTGGATGTGTAGATAAATCTCTTAAAGAGAGCAAACAAGTTGAGACATCATATACTTTATGGTCTGAGTTTTCTCAATAAGTTAAAAGGCATCGAAACTTGATGTGAGGCACTGAAGTAGGATGGGGTCTTAGGAGATTTTGAATAGTTTGAGAAAAAAAAAATGGATGGGTATATGGAAATCTTCTGAGGCCAGAGGGGGATGATGAATGACCTAAATTTTTTATAATCAAGGACCCATGGGAGGAGTGTTTGATGTCCACCAGCAGCAGTAAGAAAATTAAAGGTAGATACAATATAGATGAAGTTAGAGAGTAGATAGGGCGAGTATATAGAGAGTATATAGTGTACTCATCAGTTTCCTACTTTCTCCCCACCTGCTCTCCTCCCTAGAAATTTATATTCATTAAAAGAACTATCAAGTTTAGGGGAGGAGAGGATGGGGGGAGTGTTCCAGTATCCTAAAGTACCCAAATGTGATCAGATAACATTATAGACGACCTTGGCTAAAATAAAATCAACTGGAAGTTAGAAGATTGCTAGACCTTGAATGCCATTTGGATAGTAGACACACACACACACACACACACACACACACACACACACACACACATCAGTGGTAACCCACTACATACCTTTTTAATTCAATATATCTCAGTGAGCTGTCTCATTCTTTCTAAAGCTGTACAATATTTCAGTCTTCATGTATCATTATTTCTTTAACCAAAGAGTTGCTGATGGACTTTAGCTTGTTCTCAAGACTCATGCTTTTATAAACATTGCTACAGTAAATAACATTGTATGTACATCATTTTATGTAAAAACAATTGTATCTATAGAATGAATTCCTGGAGGTCAAATTGCTAATTGAAAGGGCAGGGCATGTGACTAAGTATTTAATATCGTATCATATTACACTCCCACAGGTAACTATGAGCGCCTGCCTATTTCCTCACAACCTCACCATGCAGCACTTTAATAAAATTTTTTATCTTCACCAATCTGATAGGTTTTAAAATGACATCTTAATGTAATTTTAAATTAACTTGCATTTCTCTTAATATGAGGGAGACTGAACATCTATGTGCAAATTGAGGAGTCATTTTCCATTCTGAGGTCTGTCTATTCATTGGCTCTGTCCATTCACTTTTCAACTGGGAAGCTGTTTTTTCTTACTGATTTTAATACACCCTTTTTACAGATATATACTAGATCCTCATTATTCATGAATTCCATATTTGCAAATTCTCCCACTTACTAAAACTTATTTGTAATCCCCAAATCAATATTCACAGTGCTTTCGTAGTCACTCATAGAGACGCACAGAGAGGCAAAAATCTGAGACATCCCACATGCACACACGAACGCTCCTGGCAGAGGTCAAACACGCCCTTCTCTGCCCTCTTGTTTCAGCTCCCATTCTGTAAACAAGTGTCCTTTTCACAGTCTACTTCATACCGCATTTTTCACATTTTTGAGTTTTTACTGCTTTTTTGGCTATTTTATTTTATTTTTAAGCTTTTAAAAACTTCTCTAAGTGATCACTACACCCAACATGGGACTCAGACTCACAACCTAGAGATCAAGACTCACATGCTCTTCCAAAGGAGCCAGCTAGGATACCATGGTGCTAAAGTGCTATGGTGCTATCCCCAACCATGGTGCTAAAGTGCTATGTTGTGTTCCTAAGAGCAAGAAGACTGGCACATGTTTTACTGAGAAATATGTGTGCTTCATAAACTTCATTCAGGCTTGTGTTTATAGGGCTGCTGGCTCTAGACGTAAGGTGTCTTTAAACAGAAACATGCATAAAATGTCATCATGTACGGATTGACTGGCAAAAATGTTGTGACCAAAGTTCAGAGGAAACTACTCCTGTATTTCCCCTAGAAGCAATGTTTCCGTATTTGCTGACTCGGTGTTCACAGCGACTTTATAGAACATAACTAATGAAAATAATAACAACTGTTAGGGAAATTAACTCTCTGAGATGCAAGTTGCAATTACTATGCCCAGCCTGTCATTTGTCTTAATTTTGACTTTTTTAGCAAGGATATGGGTTTTTAAAAATTTTTATGTGGTCATACTTATGAAGTGATATTTACTCTATATCTCCAGCTATTGTGATTTAGTTAGAAAGGAGAAAAAAAGAATGAGTGGAGTAAACACCTGAATCCCGGGGTTACCTGCTCTCTGGTCTGTGGAACTCTGCCCAGGCAGAAACAAGCTATCTGTCCATCCACTCACATAAGCCTATCTGACAGAGAGGAAAAGAGAGATTATATGTCTGTTACTTCAAAGGGAAGCAATTCGATTCTCAGGGGTGCTATTTCACTTTATGCTTGAAATATTTATATGAGGATGACATGAGCCCATGGCTTCAGTTACAAAGAAATACATGAACGTGGTCTCTTCCATTTCTACAAAATTCGCAGTAGGAATATTGTTATGCTTTTGGTGTCACATTCACCTTCCCCCAACATAAACTATAAAAGTTTTTGGGGGCAGTTATAATAAAACTTTCTCTTTAATCAATTTGGACTGGAATCATCTCCAAAAGAATGAAGACCTATCCTCTAGTGAAATGAAGAACATTTGGTCAATTATCAGCGAAGAGAGCCCCCAAGTTGTATTTAAATGAACCTGAAAGTGACACATTGATTCTTTTTTTTTTTTTTTACTTTCAGTGCTCCGAGATTCATCGTTTATGCGTTATTCTTTCATACAAAAGAACTGCGCTACACCCAGTGCTCCATGCAATACGTGCCCTCAATACCCACCACCAGGCTCGCCCATCCCCATACCCCCTCCCTCCAAGACCCTCAGTTTGTTTCTGACTCCAAAGTCTCTTATGTTTCGTCTCCCTCCCTGATTTACCCTACTTCCCATTTCCTTTCCTTCTCCTACGGTCCTCTATATTACCCCTTATGTACCCCTTATGTACCATAAGTGAAATCATGTGATACTTGACTTTCTCTAGTTGACTTATTTCTCTCAGCATAATCTCTTCCAATCTGGTCCATGTTGCTACAAAAGTTGGATATTCATCCTTTCTGATGGAGGCGTAATATTCCATTGTATATATGGACCACATCTTCTTTATCCATTCATCTGTTGAAGAGCACCTGGGCTCTTTCCACAGTTTGGCGATTGTGGCCATTGCTGCTATGAACATTGGGGTACATATGGCCCTTCTTTCACTACATCTGTATCTTTGGGTTAAATACCCAGTAGTGGAATTGCAGGGTCATAGAGTAGCTCTATTTTTTATTTTTTAAGGAATCTCCATGCTGTTTTCCAAAGTGGCTACAGCAACTTGCATTCCTACCAACAGTGTAAGAGGCTTTCTCCGCAGCCTCTCCAACACTTGTTGTTTCCTGTCTTGTTAATTTTGGCCATTCTGACTAGTGTAAGGTGGTATCTCAGTGTGGTTTTGATATGAATTTCCTGATAGCTAGTGATGCTGAACATTTTTTCTTTCATGTGACACACTGATTCTAAATTGGAAGTCACACTTCTAGCACCTTGGCTTGTCAAATCTCAGGTGATGGCTGATTTTCAGACTCTGATAGCAACACCCATCCACAATAGCACCATGAAAAAGTTTTTTCCTTGCCCACAGTCCTCTCTGCTAGTAATTTGGCTTCAGCAACAGAAATGAATCTGTGACCTACCTGCAAATTGTTCCTGGTAACATGCATATAGAAGTATAAAAAGGAGACTAACAGAAGCACCCAATTTGATAAGTGGTCAAGTTTATGACCACTAGAGCAGTCAGAACTGATGAGCTTTCCATGCATGACCTGCACAGCAGCACCACTGAATGTTTAATATGTTGGTGATTAATCCTGCATGTGTAACTTTAGAGCCCTGGAATTGGGAATGCTCAAGTCCTCCCTTCTAATTAACCACTGGTTATTCCAAAGCACACTTGTCTTTCATACAAAAGAACTGCGTTGTCCCCGCAGCCCCATAATTCTATAGAAAAATCATGTGAATTTGCTGTTGTTGTCTTAAAGAAGACTGCTTTAGGAAGAAGCAGTTATCACCAGGGGTGAAGTGGGGAAGTAGGCTCTCTGTTCCCCAACCTCCTCCTCTCTCTCCCTGCAATACAATGAACTGCTCACCTTCCCTTTCTACCTGACACAAAATCCATATGTTGAGACCCTAACCCTCAATGTGAGTATATCTGGATAGGGGGCTGTTAGGAGGTAATTAAGGTTAAATGAGGTCAGAAGGGTGGGAGCCTAATCCAATAGGCTTGGTGGCTTTGTAAGAAGAGAAATAGCTCTTTCACTCTGTCTCTCTACATATATGCACCCCAAAAAGGGCACATACCCCCCTCCATGGAGATGGTGACCAGCCCCAAGCCATGAGGAGAGCTCTCATCAGAACCAAGCCACACTCACATGCTGATCTTGGACTTCCAACCTCCAGAACTCTGGGAATGTAAATACTGTTGTTTTATCAGGGATATTTCCTACGCCACAGCTAAGACACTCCTGTCCTTAACATGGGGCCCGCTGCTTCCACGTCGATTCTCAAGAGCCTATATGCAGCCACATGGGTTCCCATACTGTCCCCCATTCCCATCTCAATGGAACCCATGGTCCTAACCTTTCCAGCAACTTGCTCCTCCCCCAGTTAGTCAAAACTTTGCTTCTGAGGTCTCTTCCCTTGGAGCCCTGTCTTCGTAGGTGACTGAATGATCCAATAAACTGCTTCATGCCATGATGTTAATGTCTGATGATGATTTCAGGTCACATTCATTTCTCCCTCAGGTTCCTACAGGCAGAGCAGGTTTCCTGAAAGCTGTCCACATCCACGTTGCAGATTTTGATAAGGACGGAACAAACTTGACAATCCTTCTGAAACTGAGCAGAAGAAGGGGGCCACAGAAGAACCCCCCCAAAGGTAACACTGAAGGCAATCTACCTACCTCCTTCATAGTCTCACCCCATACTCTTGGGACACAGCCAGGGTCTCTGGTTTCCAGCCTACCCTGTTGCTCCTCCAGTAACTTTGTGACAATAGAATTTTTAAAAAGTGAAAACGGGATCATCTCAGACACTGAAGCAGGTTGCCAGGAGAGATCTGAGAGTGTAAGGGAATCTTTTAGACCACCACCCTGTAGCTTGATGCTTTGTTCCATGTATCCATTTTTAAATGAGTAATACCCATTTAAAAATATTTTTCCTACATTAAATACAACTCCTAGCCCTTTATGCTAATCTGTGTGGCATCAATTCCCCAAAGCTCCTTCTCAAACTTGCACTCACCCCAGAATCCAAAAGGCTAGGTGGTGCTTAGAAAGTGGGGGAAAGCCCCCTAATGATCAGCTTCGCCCCAATCTCCCCCACCCATGTCCTCATGGTCCAGCCCACACTGCCTTCCTTAACAGACCTCTGCTTCTGCACTACCCAGGCACCCACTTCTCATTTTTGACCTCCCGACTTGATCTAAGTGGGGGGGGGGGGGATCTCTCGTCTGCTGATTGTCCTTTAAAGGGCTTAGCATAAATTTGTCAAAGCTGTGGCTTTAGGGGTGCCTGGGTGGCTCAGTTGGTTAAACAACTGCCTTCGGCTCAGGTCATGATCCTGGAGAGCCGGGATTGAGCCCCACATCGGGCTCCCTGCTCGGGGGGAAGCCTGCTTCTCCCTCTCTCACTCCCCCTGCTTGTGTTCCCTCTCTGGCTGTGTTTCTCTCTGTCAAATAAATAAAACCTTTAAAAAAAAAAAAAAAGCTGTGGCTTTAGAAAAACAAAAGCCAGGAAGAGAACTATCTCACTGACAACTTCTGCTTCGCCCAATCACAAAAACTTTTTCTAAGCCAAAGAACATCAAAAGGTGAGGTTGCACTTGGGGAAATGGGAAAGAGAAAGTAGAGAGAGAAAAAGTAATATTTTACTCAATTATCCTGGTCCCCAAACAACAGGTCCTGATGTAAGTACCTGGTACAATGACAGACAAGTTCTCCTTGCTGGGTCTCACTAGGCAGCTCCTAACACCAGCCTGGAAAGAAGGCTCACTGCCCACTCTGTTAGTAATTCACCTCTCTGGAAATGATTTTACACTCAACAAACTCTTATAGGCCTATCTCTGAAGGAATTTGGGGGGGAGTCCAGTATAAGTCTTGGGGCTTAAAGATAGGCCTTGACCTCAACTTAAACATAGAGTTACCATAGAAACCAGAGAAACCAGAGAAACACATAGTCAGCACATAGGCAAAAGGATGCAACTGCAGGGACAGAGACGTGCCAGAGATGCTAGGGGAATGCCAGGAAAGGGAGCCGAACTCGGCCTGGAGGGGAGCAGTGTCAGCTGAGTCTTGCAGGAGGAGAGATATGTAGGCCAATGGGGCTCGAAGGGCGGCACTCAGGAGGCAGGGCCCGCAGGAGGACTGAAGAATGAGGATCATGGAGAACTTGGCAGGGATCAAACCCCACTGCAGCTTGTATTGTCTCCTAATAGCCATTAAGTCTCCTGGGAAGCTTTGGGGGAAGAGGTGGTATGCTAAGGTTTGCCTTTTTTTTTTTTTTTTTTTTTTTAGCAACTTAACACACATTTATTTTTTTACAGTGACACAGGTCAGAGACACAGGTCTCACTGGGCTAAATTCAAGGTGTGGGCAGGCCCTGAGTTTCCTTCTGGAAGCTCTAGTGGAGAATCCATTTCCTTGCCTTTTCCAACTTCTAGAAGCTGGCCACATTCTTTAGTTTATGACCTCCATCTTCAAAGCTAGCAAAAACAAGCCAAGCCCTTCCTCCAGGCCACAACTAATCTACTTTCTGTCTCTTTAGATTTACTTGTTCTGGATAGTTCATACAAAAGGAATCATGGGATATGTGATTTTATATTCTGCTTCTTTCACTCAGCAGGCTTTCCAGGTTCATCCACACTGTGATATCTATCAGGACTTAATTCCTTTTTTATGACTGAACACATTATATGAATATGCCACATTTTGTCTCCCCATTCACCCTTTGGAGCACATTTGAGTTGTTTCCACTTTTAGCTAATATGAATAGTGCTGCTATAAATCTTCATGTTTGAATGCCTGTTCTCCGTTCTTTTGCCACATAGGTGGGAGTGGAATGGATGGCTCACATGGTAACTCTATGTTTAACTTTTTAAGAAACCACCAACCTGTTTTCCATAGAGCTTCACCATGTCCCATGACCACCAACAAATACATGAGGATTCCAATCTCTCCACATCCTTGGCAACACTTTTGACTTTCCCTTTTTGTCGGGTGTATGTGTTGCGCGTGCTTGAGCGCACCATGTGCGCACACGTGCATGCGTATAGCTAACCTAGAGGATGGGAAGTAGTGTTATTGTGGTTTGGGTTTGTATTTCCTTAATTGTCCACTAATATTGAGTATCTTTTCAAGATTTGCTTTTCAGGGGAGCCTGGGTGGCTCAGTTGTTAAGTGTCTGTCTTTGGCTCAGGTCATGATCCCAGGGTCCTGGGATCGAGCCCCACATAGGGCTCTTGCTTCTCCCTCTGCTACTCCCCCTGCTTGTGTTCCCTCTCTCACTGTGTCTTTCTGTCAAATAAATAAATAAATAAGGTTTTTTGCTTTTCAAAGAACTGAATTGGGATGTTGTGTGAAAGATTTAAAAGAAAGTGAAAGGAAGTGAGGAAAGCCAATTTTCCAGACCAAATCTGCTGGGATCAGGAATAAAAAAATGGGAGTAGGGAAAGAGAAGGAGAAATAAGTTGAAGAAATACTTAGTAAAATTGTCAGAATTTAGGGACCAATTAAGGGGTGGTTCAAGAATAGGTAGAAGTCAAAGTACCCCCCTCATCCTTATCCATAAAATGAAAGGGTGAGCCGTATGCCCGAAGTGCTTCCCAGCACGAACATTCTTTTTCAGAGTGACTTTACCTTGCAAATATCAAAGAGGTTTATGAGGTGGAATTTACTCAGGGTTTCTCAAATGTTGCACACATATATTAACTGCTTATAAAAATATGCCCTTCTCCACTGAGGGACAGATAAGAAAGGATAAAATTTAAATGGATACAATTTAATTATTTAAAAATTAATTGTTAATTAATTTAAGTAATTAATCAAAGCCAATATAGCCCCTAAATATCAGTCATTGATTTCACATAACAACCCACAAATGCCAAGGCCTTGTCACTCTGTATAAGGCTATTGCCCTATCAAAAGGGGACTATGGGTTCTTTTTTTTTTTTTAAAGATTTTATTTATTTGACAGAGAGATAGATCACCGATAGGTAGAGAGAGAGGGGGAAGCAGGCTCCCCACTGAGCAGAGAGCCTGATGTGGGCCTCAATCCCAGGACCCTGAGATCATGACCTGAGCCAAAGGCAGAGGCTTAACCCTCTGAGCCACCCAGGTGCCCCCAAAAGGGAACTATGGGTTCTAATGGAAATTATTTTTTGAGATCTACACAATAGAAATAAGTCAGTGTTCCAATTCCCAATAAAAGGCACAAAAGTTTTATTTTAAAATAGCATAATTCCCTGATAAGAAGGGCACGGTTACATTAGGATGAAGAGATTTTATAATTTAAATTCTCTTAAATTTAGGATCTGGCTTTCTGTATTCTTATAGAAAAATACCAAATTTGGCACATTTTAAAATTTAGACCTGATTTGATTAGATCCAAAACAGGTTTATTCAGAACACTTCTTCAAAGCTATAAATGGACCAAAAGAAAAGTGTTCTTAAAAATTTAGGAAGAGGGGCGCCTGGGTGGCTCAGTTGGTTAAGTGACTGCCTTCAGCTCAGGTCATGATCCCGGAGACCCGGGATCGAGTCCCACATCAGGCTCCCTGCTCGGCGGGAAGCCTGCTTCTCCCTCTCTCACTCCCCCTGCTTGTGTTCCTTCTCTCGCTGTGTTTCTCTCTGTCAAATAAATAAACAAAATCTTGGAAAAAAAAATTTAGGAACAATCCAATTCATGAATAAATGTAAGTGGTATAATCCCAGTAAGCAAGAACTGTACCCACTTGTAAAATATAAAAGTGATAATTTTCTCATGTGTGTTAATGCTGAACAAAAACACTTTGGGTTATGATGGACCCCTGAGATTTTGTGCTAAAATCCGCCCAATCACTGTAAAACTGTCTTTTTAAAAAGATGGATGAATCTTTGGCTTATATTATCACTAGGTCATTAAAATTGCAAGAGAATGGGAGAATTTTGCCCTTCCCAAGCTATATTAAAACGTCTTTCATTTTCTCAAGTGCTTTTCTCCCATTTGTTCACAATTATTCATCACTTCTTTCTCTTAGCTTAGTCCCCTTCAAGGCACACATTCCATTCAACTATTAAACCGAATTACCATCCTACAAGTAATTTATATTCTCAGTCTTACTCCTAATAAGATATAAAATGTACATTTTTCTAGGACTCAACCTGATCATAAAATCATTTCCACTGAGGGTTTGTGGAGAGGCCATGACCAAATTTAAAGGTTAAACTGTGAGGTCTGTGAGGAAAGGAATTAGAGAAACTGTCTTCTAACCCTGATCTCATCTGGCACAGCTCATACACCTGGAACTTTTTTTACCCTAATGGGCCCTGCTTGTATTAAGGCCCAGTACAGCTCCCAAATCTATCCTATAGGGGTAGACAAGCCTTATAACTTCTGATCCTCCTTTTCTTCCCATCCACCAATTCCTCTTCGCACGATAGTTGGGGATTATACGATGTTCCTCTTTGTCTCTAGCAATATTTTTCTTCTTCAAGTCTATTTTGTCTCATCAATATAAATACTCCAGTTCTCTTATGGTTGCTGTTTACATTAAATATATTTTTTCCATCTGTGGTGTAATAAAAAATAAATATTTGGTCTTCATCCCAGGTCCCGGGCACAGAGCTCCTAAAACCCTTGGAACTTACTGTCTTTTTTATATTAAGGAGATAATGATTCAGGTGCGGAGGGGGACATAAATAGCTTCAGAATGAGGCCTAGTTGGCAGGAAAGCAAGCATTGATGAGAGTGTTAGAACTTTCAAGCACTAACCTCCAACCTCTAGGGAAGGAAGAGGATCTGGAGATTGAGTTCAACTGTCTGATGACCAGTGATTTCTAATCAGGCATACCTACAGAATGACACCTCCATTAAAAAACCCTAATTGATGGGGCTTGGAGAGCGCCTGAGTTGGTGTGCACACCCATGTGCCAGGAGGAAGATACAGGCTAACTCCATGGGGGACAGAGGCTCCTGTGCTTGGGACCCTGCCAGACCCTCCTCTCTGCACCTCTTCATCCAGTAGTTCATTTTACCCTTTACGCTAAACTGTAACAGAAAGTAACACACTTTCTTGAACTCTGTGAGTTGTTCTAGTGAATTACTGAAACTGAGGGTGTGCTGGCCATTGGAACCCCCAAATTTGTTGTCATCTGGGAAGAAGTGTGGGTTGCCTGGGAACCCCACTTGCAGTTGGTGTTTGAAGTGGGGACAGTCTTGTGGGACTAAGCACTTTAAGCTGTGAGGTCTGATGTTAACACCAGGTGGATAGTGTTACAATAGGATTGAGTTATTAGACATCCAGTTAATGTGAGAGACTTGAATTGGTGTGGGGAAAACACAGACTTGGTGTCCAAAAAATGCACACCATCTTTTCACTTCAACCTGGTTATTCATGCTTTGAAACTCAAGCATGAATCCTGTAGATGGTACATAGTTGGATCTTACTTTTTTTATCAGTCTGACAGTTACTGCCTTTTGAAGGGATTATTTTATTCCTTCACACTTAATATTGTTATTATTATTATTTAAAGATTTTATTTATCTGACAGAGAGCTAGAGAGAGAGAGGACAAATAGGTAGAGCAGCAGGCAGAGGGAGAGGGAGAAGCAGACTCTCTGCTGAACAGGGAGCACCACGCGGGGCTTGATCCCGGGACTCCGGAATCATGACCTGAGCCAAAGGCAGCCGCTTAATGACTGAGCTACCCAGGCACCCCAACACTTAATATTATTATTGATATAGTTGAATTTATGTCTCATTTTGCTTTATAGTTTCTTATTTTTTAAGATTTTATTTATTTATTTGAGAGAGAGAGAGAGAGAGAGAGAGAGAGAGAGAGAGAGAACGAGTGGGGAACAGAGGGAGAATGGAGCGTGATGTGGGGCTCAATCCCAGGACCCTGGGATCATGACCTGAGCCAAAGGCAGTTGCTTAACTGACTGAGCCACCCAGGCGCCATCATTTTACTTTATAGTTTCTATATGTCTGTGATTTGTGTTCATCTGTTTTTCCTTTATTTGTGTCTTTCATTTGTGTTCTGTGTTTCTGTGTATTAAATAGACATTTGCTTGTGTATGAGTTTATCCTTTAATAATTTTTGGATTATTTTTGAGTGATTTTATTAGTGTTTGCTCTAAGGTCATAATAACTTATTAGAATCTACTTCAGATTTATACTAACTCAATTTCTATAAGATGTAAAAACTTTGTTTTAATACAGTCCCATTCCCATCCCATAATTTTTGTGTTATTATTGTCAGATATATTAAAGCTATGTATGTTACAAACCCAAAGAATATAGTACTATACTTATCATTTTATATAATCTTATATCTAAGAGATAAAAGGGAAAAAACTATATACAGTTTTTATATTGTTTTATTTACCATTTCTGATTTTTTTATCTTCCTAGAGATTTGAGTTACCCTCCAATCTCATTTTCTTATTCTAATACAGTTTCATTCCCCCCCTGCTCCTTTGTACTTTTCTTGTCAAATATATTACACCTATGTGTTATAGGTCTACCAGTATAATTCCATAGATACTATTCAGTGCAATTTTTAAATTAGTCAAGAAATATGTTTCTATACCTTCTTTTATAGCTAATTATAGCATAATTATCTTTATTAGCACACTATGTTTTTTTACATGAATTCAAATTATTTTCTGGTTTAATTTCTTTTCAGCATCAAGAACTTCCTTTAGTATTTCCTGTAAGCTAAGTCTGCTAGCAATGAACATTTTATCTGCCTGTTCTCTCTTCTTTCCTTCTAGTATCCCCATTACATTAGCCCAATAATTAAACATTAATTTTGCAACTAATGCTATCTCACATTTTTCCAAGACTTTTCATTTTTCATTATTTTTTCCTGTTCTTCAGACTGCATTATCTCTATTGATCTAGATTCAAGTCTGCTGATTTTTTTTCTGCTACCAGCAAAAATACTCTTTTGAATCCCTCTAGTGGATTTCTATAATAGTTCTTCTATCAATTCCTGCTAGCTTCTTTTCCTAAACCCAGCAATTCACTTCTGCCTTCCAGAGGTGACCCAAGCCTGAGTCCCTGTGACTCCATCCTAAGAGATTTCTGGACCTTGTCTCCGCCAACGTTCATGGAAGTTCAATTAGCATTTTTAGATAGATAACTCTCTATTATCTGAAAGGCAAATGCCCTTATTCTTGTCTTAAATGAACAAGAAAATTTAAAGCCATAATTGAACAATAATTTGTCTAGAAAATGAAAGACTAGAAGGCAGATCTTCGGTTTTATTTTGTTTGTTTGTTTGTTTGTTTGTTTTAGATCTTCGGATTTTTAACCAAACCAATTATGGAGTCTCTATCTGAATCACCTAGAGATTTCTTAAAAATTCAGATTCCTGGCTCCAATCATTCTGATTCAAAATAATTGAGGTCAAACTCAGGAATTTGAATTTTTAACAGTGTTTCAGCTGATTCTAGTAGAGGGAATCTGAGAACAGTAATATAATTGACAACCAAATATAGGCTCAAAAGCAGTAGAGAAAAACAACAACCTAGCCATGCAAATTCAATCATGGGAAATAAAAGGAAGTGAAAGCATCCTTCTTTTCTAACAGAGAGATTGTCGCTTGTCTGAAGTCAGGAGCAAGGACTCCAAGCTGGGACTTAGTGGCCAAACAGTTCTTCCTATTAATAAGAACTAAGTAAGAACATTATCTTAGTAGAAACATTATCCTGAATATGACTAACTTTCCCAATACCAAATAATTTTAAAGGAAATTCTAACATTTCCAATATTTTAAGCCTTTAGAAGAAATGAGAGTTTCAAAGCAGCATCTACAGATCACATCTGGAGTGGGATGACTTCCCAGGTTATTAGCTTTTTAAAATATTACACCCTATCTTATTCCATTAAGGTTTGAGATTTCTGTCATTTATTTTGGTACGTAAATGTACCAAGTGTCTATTACAACGGGCTTTTTTTATATAAGTAAATAGAACAAAGTCCTTCCCTCAATGACTTAAAAAGAAAGATGAATTTGTTGATTCAAACACAATCTGTGGATCCAGGCAGCCCTCTGTATCTGTCTCCGCAACTTTCCTTATTAAGGTAAGATCTTGGGCTGATTATTTGACTTCTATTCTCAGGTTCTTTGTATAACAGAGAAAACAACATTGTGTACTTTATTGGATGTCGTGGGAGTTAAACAGTATAATTCTCAAGACGTTAAAGCCATGACTATCCTCCAAACTTACAGTGAACCTGAGACAAAGAATTATTTATCTCAATAATGAGTAAGCCAGTGGAGTGACAAAGGAAAATGCGAGAAGTTGGTACACATAATAAAATGAAAAAATGTTGGAATAAGATGGTTAAATTATTTATAGAACTTACTCTCTTATAGTATCTGATCTTTTCCTTAGATATTGTTTGCATCCCCACCATTTACAAATTATTTGTAATGTAAGTTGCAATCTGTTAGATTTTCATCTAATTCCATCTGGGCCTGAATCAAGAGTAAAGAGAAAGTCAAAGATGTATTCCTAGACAATTAGATAATGCTTGAATAGTCCTGTCAGACAATATTCCAGCACGGCAAGACATACAGTCATCATTTTGCCTTGTTTCCAAGTTTGGGATAATTTTTCTTAATACTCATAAAGTGTTTAGCATAGAGCCTGCTACATAATTAGTGCTGAAAATATGATGGCATATTTATTATTTCTCTTTATAATCC
>PITA01031949.1:0-14537 GCA_004023965.1 Spilogale gracilis
CTAAATGCAAAACACAAAGCTATAAAACTTCTACAAGATAATATAGGAGATAACCTAAATGACTGTGGGTTAGGTGATGACTTTTTAAGTACAATACCAAAAGTACAATTCATGAAAAAAGTAACTGATAAGCTGAATGAGAAGGCAAACTGTAGACTGGGAGAAAATACTTGCAAAGAGACACCTGATAAAAAAAAAAAACACTGTTATCCTAAATATACAAAAAACTTATAAAACTCTTTAAGAAAAAAAAAAAAAACAAAGAACACAACTAATTAAAATATACAGAGAGGGGTGCCTGGGTGGCTCAGTCATTAAGCAGCTGCCTTTGGCTCAGGTCATGATCCTAGGGTCCTGGGATACAACCCAGCATCTGGCTTCCTGCTCAGCGGGGAGTCGGCTTCTCCCTCTCCCTCTGCCTGCTGCTCTGCCTGCTTGTGCTCTCTCTCTGTATGTTAAATAAATAAAATCATATATGTGTGTGTGTGTGTGTGTGTTATTTTGTGTATATATATATGTTATTGTGTGTGTATACACCAAATAAACATATTAAAAGATATTCCACATCACCTGTTATTTGTAAACTGAAACAGTGAGATATCTATACCTAGTAGAAGGCCCAAATCCAAAACAACGACAGCGCTATATGCTGGTGAGAACTAGAGCAACAGGAACTCTTAGTCCTTCCCAGTGAGAAGGCAGAATGATACAGCCACTTTGGAAAACAATTTGACAATTTCTTAAAAAAAATAAGCATTCTTTTACCAGATGAACCACACTCCTTGGTATTTATTCAAATGCATTGAAAACTTATACTCACACAAAACCTGAACACAGATGTATATGGCAACTCTATTCATAATTGCCAAACTTAGAAGAAACCATGAGTTTCTTTAGTAGGTGAACAGATAAGCTGTGGTATATTCAGACAATGGAATATTATTCAGCAGTAAAAAAAAAAATAACAAAAAAGAGGTATCAATCCATGAAAAAACCTAGAAGAAACTTAAATGCATATTGCTAAGTGAAATAATACAACCCAAAAAGGTTGTATAATTCCAACTATGTGACATTCTGGAAATGGCAAAACTATTAGAGACATTAGAAGGGTCCATAGTTGATAAGCATTGGAGGAAAGAGGGATGAATAGATGGAGTACAGAGGATTTTTAAGACAGCTCTTCGCTTTAAAAAAGGAGAGTTGTATGAGATGTGAATTATATCTCAATAAAGCTGTTATCTAAAAAAACTAATGCACCTGATACTTAAATTTTTACCCAGATATCATATACTAAATTAATCTCAAAATATCGACACCTTTAGATAAGGTAAAACATAGTTTACAAATTGCATTCTCTTTACCAACTTCACATAATGGAACATTTTATCTGGGGGTGGGGAGACTATTAAAATTATTGTATTAAACCAAACTAAAGAGGTAATGTGACTTCCCCAAGGTTACAGAACCAAGAACACGAAAACCCAGTTGAGAACTGCACAGAGTTCTGCCCTTTGCTTTTCCCTAAACCATCTTCTTAAAAGTTGAAAAGCATTACCACTATTTGAATTAGAGAACTTCCCAAAAGGATATAAAAAAACAAATTTGGAAAGGCTTCAGGTTAGACATAAGAGAAAAACTCAAAAGAAATGGAAAGCTACATGAAAAATAAGTGTTAAAAACTACTAAGCAGAATTCCTATAAATTGAGCCAGAATGGATTAATGATCCAAAGAAGATGGCAATTTGCATGGGCAAATACTGCATAAATGACCCAGACATTAAGGTGACCCAGATTTTCTTCATTCTATAGGACACCGATGGGTTTTGAATACTTGTCTTACCTACCATAAATTTTCAAATGACATAATGCATTCTGTTCTTTACCAGGACCTCTACTTTCTTCTCTATTTTGTCTTTCCTTGTCTCCAGTTTCAACCTAAATGACAGTCTTCAAATTTCCCATATTTCTACCTTTTGTGAACAATACAAGGCTAAGCTTGTCTTCCTGGACAAATATATTTACTCTCTGACCTGTCTCACTTTTGTAAGTTATACTCATTCTGTTCACCAACACCCTGCATGTTCTACCTTATTCTCAGTGACATACTCTAAGTCACAGGCCCCAAATTTTCCTCCAATTCTTGACCATGTCATTGTCTCTTAGAAATTGATAGAGCAGGCAGAGAAAAGTAAAAGAAATAAAAGTAAGATGGAATTTTCTAGAAAAATTTTCTAAAAAAATCCCTGCAATTCCCAGGGAAAGAAGGAATGTGAATGTTTGAGAAGATGGATTAAAAGTGTGTTGGTAGGGGCACCTGGGTGACTTAGTCTGTTAAGCATCTGCCTTTGACTCAGGTCATGACCCCATGACTGAGCCCTATATTGCACTCCCTTTTCAGTGGGGAGTCTGTTTCTCCCACTCACTCTGCCTCTCCCCCTCCACTGCTTTGTGCTCTCTCTCTCTCTCAAATAAATATATAAAATCTTTAGAAAAAAAGTTGATAAAGTATGACAGTATGGTGTGGATTGGGTGGGGGACAATAGTCAAAGACTAGAGACTGAGGAAAATGAGAAAATAAATATCATGACATAAGAAGAAATTATATTTTGATGTATATATTTCTTAAAAGATAACTTTTTTTAAAAAAGTATCCTCTCAAATAATTTTCCAGGAAAGTTTTCTTTTCTTTTCTTTTTAAAGATTTTATTTATGTGACAGAGAGAAACACAGCCAGAGAGGGAACACAAGCCGGGGGAGTGAGAGAGGGAGAAGCAGGCTTCCCGCTGAGCAGGGAGCCCAATGTGGGACTCTGGGATCATGACCTGAGCCAAAGGCAGTCGCCTAACCAACTGAGCCACCCAGGCGCCCCTCCAGGAAAGTTTTCAAAAGCGATTTGGGTATAAAAAGATACCTGGGTGGCCCAGTCAATTGAGTGTCTGCCTTCGGCTCAGGTCCTGATCCTAGGGTCCTGAGTTTGAGCCCTGCATTGGGCTCTCTGCTCAGCAAGGAGTCTGCTTCTCCCTCTGTCCCTCCCCCAGCTGAGGATCTCTCTCTCAAATAAATAAAAAGTCTTTTTTAAAAAAGTGATTTGAGTATAAAAGGTTGGAAGATGGCAAAGCAAGGTCAAAATGTAACTATCCATGTCAATTAAAGTTACACTATTTAGTACATAAAAATACTCCCCACTTGCATTAATTTTCACAGATTTTTTGAGGAAATAATTTACGTCATCTACAATATAATTGGGCTTTTAAACTTCAAAACATCTTATGAGTCCTCCCTTGTTTTTCCATGATATCTTATCTTCATCAGCCTAGTAATTACACAATTGCAATTAAAGTCGTCACCTCTGGAAAAATAAAAATCTCCTCAAATAAATTTAGAAGGTCAATTTCCATAAGGGGGGAACACTCAACACTGTTTTGTGTTTTTTTAAGATTTTATTTATTTATTTATCTCAGAAATAGCAAGAGCATGAGCAGGGGGAAATGCAGAGAGAGAAGGAGAGAGACTCGGAATCAGACTCCATGGTGACTGTGGAGCTAGACTTAGGGCTTGATCTCAGCACCTCAAGATCACGACCTGAGCCAAAACCAAGTGTCAGACACTTAATGACTGAGGCACCCAATTTTTTTAAAAGATTTATTTATTTGAGGGGGAAAACAACAGAGGAAGAGCGAATCTTTGAGCAGACTCCCCATTGAGAATGGAATCCTACATGGTGGGCTCGATCACAGGATCCCAAGATCCTGACCTAAGCCTAAATCAAGAGTGGGGCACTCAACTGCTGATCAAACCCAGCATCATGCTCCACATTCAGCAGGGAGTTGGCGTGAGATTCTCTCTCTCTCCCTCTCCCACCAGCTGCTCATGCACTGTCCCTTTAAAATACATATATCTTAAAAAAGAAACACTTGAAAGAGTCTGAATGCCTTCTCATTCCTATTAGAAGGAGGATTCAAAGAGAAGATGGAGGAAGAGAAGGGAAAAGAGGAAGAATAAGGAAGAGAAGGAGGAAGAAAGAAAAGGAAAAAAAGGCTTCATACTAACATGAGTACAGTAAAAAACAAAAAACAAAAAATCACTTACCTGATAAGATTAGAAACAGTAAGTGTGTCAGGTAATTTTTAAAAATTAGGTTAAAACAAATAATCATATAAAGTATGCATATGTACTCTAGAGAATTGGGAAGGCATTCTGAGTTTACTGTCTCCTTGCAAACCAGCACTTTGGACTGCCCCAGTTTGATCCATCACAAAATTTCTAAAAAATATGGGCAAAATATTTTGACAAATTAAAATTAATTCCCAAAGTGGCTAGAAAGTAAGGGACATCTTAAAAGAAAAAAGTGAAGCAAAAGTGTGGCTCCAACTTTAAGGTAGTGACAGTCTAAAGACATTTTAATGTCCCTAGTGATGTCAGTCTTAACACAAATGGTAGGTGAGAAATATGCAGATATGGGCCTTAGGAAGAAGTCAGAAGCTCCATTTTCAGAATGAAGTATGATGTAAGAGGCTAGCATGCAGAGGAGTAATTGTCATCATTGTCAAGTAGAGTTTGGGGGAGGGGACAGTCTAGGGATAAGCCTAAACCTGCAGGTAGGTATTAGGGTTGAAGGCTTTGTGACCAAACTACACCTGGTGACTTAATAACTACACACTTTAATTCTCCCATTTTCAATGATTTCTTAAAGGCTTGAGACATTTGATTCTACCCTAGGTGAATAAAATTGCATGTGCTCTCAGTGTTTTAGCATGGTGTTATTACTCTAACTGGCACCTTTTTATTGTAAATCAAAAGCAATCTGTATTTGGGTTTGAACAAGCCATGTTATATTTGTAACTCAGAGATGAGTTCTAGGAGCCAGGCTTACTCCATTTTTCCCCTAGATTCTGAGAAGTTCAGACCATTTTATTTATAGTATATTTATTTGTTAATTACCAAAGAGATGGTAAATGGTTTTACTCTCTACCTTCTCTAAGAATGGAGGATTTTTTTTTTTAAATCTACATGAGCAATCTGGAGATTTAAAAAAAAAAGTGTGTGGCAAAAAAGGTCAACACCATAGACAGGATATTACCCCTTTTTTTTTTTTTTTTTTTTTTTTGTCATCAGATTGCACTGTTATTATCCACGTGGAGACTCTCCTGAACACTTGCACTCTCATTGGCCTCTGGACTGAAAGAAAAACCCACCACAGTCTCTTGGTTTTGAGCTTTGTGGGCTCACTTCTGCATACACTGTAACACAACTGACAGGAGGTAGAAGGCAGCTTGCTTCACATAACCAGGTTGCTATGAATCTCTCAAAATTCCTCTGCCAAATCTGTGGGAGCTTTGCACATCAGCTGGATAAACACAGACCCACCAAAGCAAATTCTTTGATCACTATTCCACCCCCATGTAACTTTTTTTTTTATTTATTTTTATTTATTTGACAGAGAGAAACACAGCCAGAGAGGGAACACAAGCAGGAGGAGAGAGAGAGGGAGAAGCAGGCTTCCCGCCAAGCAGGGAGCCCGATGTGGGACTCGATCCCAGGTCTCTGGGATCATGACCTGAGCCGAAGGCAGTGGCTTAACCAACTGAGCCACCCAGGTGCCCCCCCCCCATGTAACTTTTGAAGTGAAAAATAATTAATCCATTAGGAAGATCCATTCCATTTGCTACTGTTGGTTATGTTGGATACTAATTGATAATAAGATGCTTTGGGGAAATTCATTAAATATTGTTACATAATTTGTTGGCACAGATTATTTCACTGCAATGTGAGGAAAATCAATGAAAAGGTCTAGGCCTCAATAAGGAGGCCTTATTTTTCGCCTCCTTATTTTGGTACTTACTTTGTGGCTAGGAAGGGCTACAATACTTTGCAGGAAGGCAGGTTACAATGTGCTAAAGAGGAATATTTATATAATGCAGGATGTAACTTCTGAGAGGTCCATTTATTAGTTTTATTGCTACATGAAGCATACAAGTTAAATATTACTGGCTATTTGAACCACTGGGAAACACAACAACGACCTTGCTTGAGTAGGAAAGATTTATGTGCATTGTTACTTCACACGGCCTTCCTTGAGGGCTATAAGGAAATTCTTCCTAATCATGTAGCGAACAGACACATTTCTTGAAAACATTAAATGCTGAAAATCATTTTTAAAATCCTGTTTTTCAGAGAACTCGGAAAAGCCTGAAAATTCTTAACCAATTTTTATTTTTTCAAGGTTGTTTGTTTTATTTATTTTACCAAGAATTTGAATGTGTAGTGTGTTGAAAATACTTGAAAAATTTATGCCAATCAGAATTACTGCCAAGAATCATCAGTATTACTCTGTGTGTGTGCGTATGTGTGTGTGTGTGAGAGAGAGAGAGAGAGAAAGGGAGGGAGAGTCACATCACATGTATTAAGGAATTTTAAATTAGCTTATTTTTAGATCATAAATGTTTCCTGAATAATGCAAAAGAATTAAGATCAATAAATTTAAAGAAATCTTCAGTTTTATTTTGTGGTAATAAGTCTGTGTTCTTTTTTTTTTTTTTTTTTTTTTTAAGTCTGTGTTCTTAGAAATGAAGTCAAATTACTCCCAACACTAAATAAACAATCACGGGGATACATAAAACGACCAGTGCAACATTTTAGGAGAAACTCTTTTCCTCTTCCTCTTATCCCAAAACACTAATATCATATTCTGAGAGGCTGCAGAAATTATTTTACAAATTCTTTTCTGCAGCAGACTGATATACTGATGACTCTGCTTGAAAAGAAAAAGAAAACCAGAAGGGAAAAGAAAAAGAAAAAAATAAACCACAGAGATCTGTTCCCCAGAGGAATACTTGATATTCTTTTAGCAGCTCAATGGGTCAAAAGATTGATTGGTCAGGAAATCTGACCTATGAGTGACCTCAGAAAAGCCAAAGACAGTGAGCTAATGCTGGGACTTGGCTACTTGTCTTACATGTCACTAAGACATTGTTAGCTTGATTTTTTTTTAAAGATTTTATTTATTTATTTGATGGAGAGAGACACAGTGGGAGAGGGAACACAAGCAGGGGGAGTGGGAGAGGGGGAAGCAATCTCCCTTCCCCCACCACTGCCAAGTAGGGAGGCCATCTGGAGACTCCACACCAGGACTCTGGGATCACGACTTGAGCCAAAGGCAGACACCCAATGACTGGGCCACCCAGGCACCCTACCTTGACGTTTTTGAAGGTAAGTCAAATAAAAGCTTTGTATTAACTATCCTTCAGGATCTAATCATAAAATAAAGAGATTTTCAGTTTTTTCATATGAAAAGGTTTAAAACAGGGTTTGTTGTTTTGGTTAATACCCTCCTTTGGAAAATGGTTCTTTCTCAGTCCCTTTGATTGGTTCTCATAACACTTACCGTTTTATTATCATGATATGCCCATAATTTCTTCAGCCTCATTATTTCTCCATTTGCTAGGAAAAATGAATGTGGCAGATGTAATGATAATAATGAAAATAATAAAGTGAAGACAAAGATAAAGATGAAGAAGAAGAGTTTATTGAGTTTTCTTATGTGCTAGGTGCTCTCTTGGGTCCATTGCAAATATCTTCATTCATTTAAACTTCGTAAGAATTCTGTAAGAGAGATTTTACTCTTCTTCACATTTTAGACATGAGAAAATGGAGGAACAGAGATATTAAGTAAATTGTCCAATATCATACATCAGCCCCCAAAACTGAAGGCTTTCTAAGCTGAGTTTCACCAATATGACTTCAGCCGGGTTCCCATCCTTCATGAGAACACTTTGCCCCACTGTGTCTACTTAGTATATGTCATGGTAAGTTCAAGCATACATACATTTCTGCCAGAGAGTACCATAAAGAACTGAGATATAGTACATCAAGAGTCCCAAACCATACAAGCTAACCTGGCATAAGCTTAAAATTTTACACTCCTTTTTCTTTGCCTACTGACCTTTCATGCCAGATCACCTTTCTTAAAATCTTGGACCCAAGATAAGGCCTTCCTTTGTGTCAGCTATCAAGATTCCTTATAAAGCCAAGTCTAGTCAGTCTCCCTCCGTGTTGGGCCAGACTCGTCAAGGTCACTCCGTCTTGCCTGTCTTTCTTGGCTCCGCCTTGTACACAGTCTATAAAAGAGCAGCAACGGCAGCAGCATGACCCAGAAGGTTCTTAGACATGCAGACTCTGCAGTCCCACCAGAGAGCTACGATTCTTGTATATGTCACGTTTGAGAAGCACTGCTTCTGGACATTGTCTGTCCTTTGATAAATGGACCTACATCTCTACTGCAGTGGTTTTCAAACTCTAGTGGGCATTAGAATTCCTTGGAGATTAAAACACAGATTTCTGAATCCCACTTATAGAATATCTGATTCAGTAGGTCTGGGTAGGGAGATTAAACATTTCTAACAAGTTCCTAGATGTGGCTGATGCCCAACTGTGAACTACACTTTGAAAACCACTACTCTAACTTTTCCTGAATTCTCTCCTCTTCTGTATTCAAAACTTCTCTAGACAGTTGTGAGTTCTGCCTGTGTGGCATTAGGGAGAACATTCCCCCTTAGAGATTCAGACCTGAAATTGTTCTACGAAGCTATTATTGTCTGAGAAGAAATTTTAAGCTGATGAGAGGTGGCATATAGAAGGTAGGGAAGTGGGTATGCATATCTGAGACCCCTGCCCTCAACCTGACATCTAAACCCTTGTTTATTCTAGCATGGTAGTTTCATAGAATAACTTTTGTTCCACATTTAATTGAAGTGGTCACTATTACAAACAGAGTGGGGCAAAATATATTTTGAAGAGTCTATTAAAGGGACTTCTAAACTAGTAATAGTGGAATAAAAGGAAAAGTTCAATTAAGAAATCCATGGAATTAATTGAGTTTCATGGAATACAAGGAGGATTTGGAACTGGGAAGAAAGAGCAGTGAGAGAATTATACATTATTTGTCTAGGTCTTTACTGGGGGAAAGTTTAGGAAACTTCTCACTCCCAAATTGTTTTATAAATTGATATTTTGGGGCACCTGGGTGGCTCAGTTGGTTAAGCAACTGCCTTCGGCTCAGGTCATGATCCCAGAGACCCGGGATCAAGTCTCACATCGGGCTCCCTGCTCGGCGGGAAGCCTGCTTCTCCCTCTCTCACTCCCTCTGCTTGTGTTCCCTCTCTGGCTGTGTTTTTCTCTGTCAAATAAATAAAATCTTTAAAAAAAATAAAAAAAAGGAATTGATATTTTGGAATTTCTAAGTTGTAAGTAAAACTATAGGATATTCTATACTAAATCACTAGGAAAATATTAATAATCCATCTGGTTGTCACTGGCATGTAAGATTGGAAAATTTCAAGTTGTACAATTATGGAATATATCCCCAAATGTTCAGGCTTTTATATAAGATAGCTGGTGATTGTAGAGTGTGATAATCATTTCTATCAGGGCTCCAGAGGGGCTACTGGGAACTAACATTTACTAAATCTCTTTTCCATTTCACAGAGGTGATTAGGATTTACAAGAAAGCATTGGAGCTATATATATATATATATATATATATATATATATATATATATGAATATATATACATAATATATTATATATTTTATCAATATATATTATGTACACATACATGTATATCTTGTACAAAAGCTAACATGGTTTCTTTAAGAAAACTGGTGCTTATTTAGAATAATATGCAAAAAATGAGAACCAGTAGTTTTTTTATAAAGTTTTTTTTAAACATTTAAAAAATGTTTAACACTATTAAAATGCATTGTGTTACCTAGTAATGAGAGGCATGGTTCTCAGTGGACTTGAATAGGAATTATAGGATAATGGTAAAAAAAAAAAAATACCCTTATCTTTGCAGTCTGCTTTTATAGATGTGTAAATAGTTTGGAGGAAGCAGTCCATCGTCAAATCTCTAAGTCTATAAATGGTGTAGGCTTTTTACTGCAGTGAGACTCTGACCTAAAATAGATAAACTACAGAAATCACTTTTGACATGAGAGGGCATAAGAATGGCAAATGAGTCTCTATATAAAAAAGTCCAGAAAGAAAGTTGCTTATGGAAAGATAATCCAGACTTTACTCATGGAATGGCTAAGTCAGAGACACCAACAATCCACATAAAGGACTAGGCAATCATTATAAATGTTTTCCTGAGGACATTGGTTCTCTGGGATATCACAGGGGGAAGAATTCAAAAACTAGTTATCCTTCAAAGAAAATCAAAGAATAAAACTTATCTGGGTATTACGCAAAGTCATAAACAAGGACACAGTAGAAATGAAGCCCAGCAATGAGAATCTGAGAGCACAAAGGGACTGGCAAACTGTTTAATTAGATTAAAATCTGAAGATAAAATCTTCCACCTTCAAAAATGAGATACGGACATGAGATGGAACTTTTTGAAATGTGAAATAAGTAAATATATAATAGAGAGGTGGGGAAAGAGTCACTTTAGACACTGGAGAAAGAAATTATTATACCCTGAGAGTTAGAACAAGCTGCAAGAAAATGAAAACATCCTGAAAGTTTTTTGATACCCTGGGTTGTGGTCACATAATGATTTCCCTTCTAGGGAAATATGGGGAAAGGTGGCGTTTTATTGGCAGTTCCTTAGTCTTCGGAGTGAGGACAGCCGTGGAAGACACCCACAGTCTCCAGAGGCCTTTGTTACCAAATATGGGGGTGGATATACCATGCTAGTTATGTTCTTATTGTTCTTAACATTCTGTAAATGTAGCTCTCCTCCTGATAAATTACAGAAAAAGATTCCCCTTATATGAGCTTCAGTCCTCCACTCCTGTCCTTGGGTTATTTGTTCCTATCTCCTAGCTGGTTTCTCTCCTATCCTACTGCTTGTCTTTCTTCCCTTGTCTTCCCATTGTGCTTTATTTTCTCATCCACAACAGTATATTCTGGGCCTCTTTTATCACTTTTTCTCTAATTTATACTCTCCATAATTTCTTTCATCTCCAGTGTTCTAGACTTACTACATCTTCTCTTTCCTCTCATTCTTTCTCTCAACCCTTGCAATTTGATGTTTTGGAAATCCTTAAAAATATATATATATTTTATTTATTTATTTGACAGAGAAAGATACAGTGAGAAAGGGAACACAAGCAGGGGTAGTGGGAGAGAGAAGCAGGCCTCCCGCCCAGTAGGGAACCTGATGTGGGGCTGGATCTAGGACCCTGGAATCATGACCTGAGCCAAAGGCAGAAGTTTAACAACTGAGCCACCCAGGCACCACGATGTTTTGGAAATTCTTAAGGGAAGGAAAGTTAAAAGGAAGATTTAAGATGAGGAAGGAGCATTGTAAACTTACCCAATATTTATTGTTTCCGTATCTTTAGGACTATGGGGACACACACACAATGGCATTGCCACTCCATACCGTTTGAAATAAGTAGCCATGTGTTTGGCTATCCTCCTTTGCATTTAGTGAACTAGAAAGATGTTGAATCAAAGAAGAATCTTCATAGAGATCTGAGAAGTTTATTAAGATAACTCCTCCCTGTTCCAGATACCTGTCCCTGTAAGACCAGATATTTTCTTATATTTGCACTATATGCAACCAATTCTTCAATAAATGCAATGAAGTATCATGACATGTTGCATGCCGAAACGTATGAGAATCCAACTTTTTTTCTATTAAAGACATATGCAAAAATATTAAACAATGCCACTTTCCTCATTTTTGTTTTGGAAAATATAGTTTTCATGAAAATATCTTATTTATATTAAAATTTAATATAATTATGTCTAAAAATAAACAAAAAATTTTAAGTTCTTAATTTTAATTTATAACAGAGTAGATAGCTATAATCCCCCAAAATAAAAGGTCCTTAAAGTCCTTGATAATTTTGAACAGTGTACAATTTCTTCATAAATTATATTTTGTTAGTTCATACCATTGAATGGAAACAATAGTTGGTTCAGTATAGTTTAAGGTATTGAGTCAGTTTCTTAACTGAGCACTTCATTTGTATTTCTCAGAGGTGATCATCAGCTACTGAAAAAACTAATGTAGGGTTTTGAAATGAGAGTTTGGAAAGGGTTATCTTTTCTTTCCAAGAATTTTGTGTATTTTATGGTGCAAAGATAAAAGCCCTCTTAGGGAAATCTGTCAAAATCCTGGACAAACATCTTTAACATAAATGTTTGACTTCACGAGTAACTCAAGGACGCCTCTGGTGTCTCCAAAAGTATGAGAAATTGAAAACCAGTGTTATAATCAGGCACTAACAATTTGGCAGTCCTAGAGGTTTTGCTAGGCTGAGTAATCAAGAGGCTTGGCCTTTAAAGGCCACATGAAGCCCTGGGCACCTGTGAGTTGATAATTTGGAATGAAGATGACTCATACAACTACGACCCTTGAAGGACATCATCCTCAATGAAAGTGTGAACTTCATTAGAATCTCTCCACTTGAAAATGGATATGACAAAGGAACTTTGTATCATCCTTGGCTCTGGGTAGGAAAAAAACACCTCTCTTAAAACATTGTATTCATAGGTCTGCCTTAGGAAGGTTACAGATTTAAATTCACACAGTTTTCATGGTCTGGAAAATTAATGTAAACTGTGTTTCTCAAAGTGGTAGTGTTTCTAAGCCTGGCAGTTGCAAACCCGAGACTTTTCTGTATAGATAAAACATGATATCATCTTTCTAGGATCTTAATAGATAAAGTCATTTGTACATGATTTCCCCATTCAAAATTATAAAACATAAGAGGAAAGCACCCACAAAGAGCCAAAGTCAGGAAAAAAAAAGACAGATGTATATTCCTAGAATATTTAAAGACTGATAGAAATAATATTTAAAATTGCCAAAGAGAAAAAATAAGAGATTGAACACATAGGAAACAAACATTATCTAAAAAGACCAGAACGTTTGCAGTAATAAACAAGTACAAATGTGAGAAATGAAAAAATGTAATGGGTGTTAAAAAAGAAACTTAGAGGAGAGTATTCAGTTAGAAAGCAGATTGAAAAGAAATGAATGAAGCAAAATATACATCTGGAGAAATTAGAATGCAACACATGAAGAAAAAGAAATAGGAAAGAGAAAAAAAATAACATGAAACATAAAATGAAAGAACCAACATAAATCTAACAAGACATTGCAAAGAAAGAGAAAAAAAGAATGGGGAAAGATATTAGTCATAGCAGGATAAATCAAGAAAACAGGAAACACAAATAAAAACTATGATACACTAAAAAGAGACAGAACTAAATATATAGGGGATTTAATGATATATATTTAATGTCAATATTGCAAATTTACACAAAATGGGCAAATTGCTAGGAAAAAGAAAGTATCTTCCCTGAATTGTTTCAAGAAAGCATAGGATTATAGGAGAATAGGCATAGAACAATGAAAGTAATTGAAAGAAGAGTAAACATTTACAAATAAAACATAATTTTACAATAGTGTTCTTTGCGTAATTATGTAAGAGCTAATCTTTATCCCATGTACTCCATTCCATATAGTAAAAATAAAGGATACATTATATGTTATCTGACTGGATTTAAATAAAACCTTTTTTAAAAAGTGAAAATATTCGTCCTTTCTGATGGAGGCATAGTATTCCATTGTATGTATGTACCACATCTTCTTTATCCATTCATCTGTTGATGGGCACCTTGGCTCTTTCCACAGTTTGGCGATTGTGGCCATTGCTGCAATGAACATTGGGGTGCATATGGCCCTTCTTTTCACTACATCTGTATCTTTGAGGTAAATGCCCAGTAGTGCAATTGCAGGGTCATAGGGTAGCTCTATCTTTAATTTTTTAAGGAATCTCCACACTGTTTTCCAAAGCAGCTGCACCAGTTTACATTCCCACCAACAGTGTAAGAGGGTTCCGCTTTCTCCGCAGCCTCTCCAACACTTGTTTTTTTTTGTCTTGTTAATTTTGGCCATTCTGACTGGTGTAAGGTGGTATCTCAGTGTGGTTTTGGTTTGAATTTCCCTGATAGCTAGTCACGCTGAACATTTTTTCATGTGTCTGTTAGCCGTTTGTATATCTTCTACGGAGAAGTGCCTCTTCGTGTCTCTTGCCCATTTTTTGATGTGTTCACCTTCTTTTTGATGTGTTCATCTTCTTTTTGGGTGTTGAGTTTGAGTAGTTCTTTATAGATCTTGAATACCAGCCCTTTGTCTGTAGTGTCATTTGCAAATATCTTCTCCCATTCTGTGGGTTGCCTCTTTGTTTTGTTGATTGTTTCCTTTGCCGTACAGAAGCTTTTTATTTTGATGAAGTCCCAAAAGTTCATTTTCACTTTTGTCTCCTTTGCCTTTGGAGACACGTCTTGAAAGAAGTTGCTGTGGCCGATGTCAAAGAGATTACTGCCTATGTTCTCTTCCAGGATTTTGATGGATTCCTGCCTCACGTTGAGGTCTTTCATCCATTTCGAGTTTGCCTTTGTGTGTGGTGTAAGAGAATGGTCTAGTTTCATTCTTCTATATGTAGCTGTCCAATTTTCCCAGCACCATTTATTGAAGAGACTGTCCTTTTTCCACTGGATATTTTTTCCTGCTTTGT
>PITA01031950.1:0-14531 GCA_004023965.1 Spilogale gracilis
GGGTCCTGGGATCGAGCCCTGAAGGGGAGCCTCCCTCTCCTCTTGTTGCCCCTGTTCGTATGGTCTCTCTCTCTCACTCACTCTGTCTCTCAAATAAATAAATAAAATCTTAGGGGCGCCTGGGTAGCTCAGTGGTTGAGTATCTATCTGCCTTTGGCTCAGATTATGATCGCAGGGTCCTAAGATCAAGCTCCACATCAGGCTCTCTGCTTGGTGGAGAGCTGGCTTCTCCCTCTCCCTGCTTCTCTGCCTACTTTCTATCGCTCTGTCAAATAAATAAATAAAATCTTATCAATCAATCAATCAATTAATCAATAAATAAAATCTTTATTTAAAAAAAAGACTTTCTAGAAGAGTTCAGAGTAAGTAAACTTGCTTCCAGTGGCCTTGGAAAAGGGGCTGACTGTTGTTTTCCTACAAGTAAGTCCACGGTCTATTAAAGTACACTTCAGTTACTTAGAAGATAAAACTGGTAGCCATTTTGTTGAGAATTTTCCTAGATTCTGGTAACACCAGAAAATACTTGTTACCACCTGTTCACATATGTGTAACATAATTCTAGTCTTTAAAATTAAGAAAATGAATGCAGTAAGAAAAGAGGAGTTACTCAATAAATGGTGTTGGGACAATTAGGCACCTGACTGAAAAAAAAATTCTAGTGGGATAAAAGATTGGTATGAAATCAAGGGAAACCATTAAAGTACTCAAAACATAGGGAAGGAGGTCTTTGTGAATATTCTATAATACCCTGAAGCCTTAAAAGAAAATACACAATTTAGAGGCACCTGGGTGGCTCAGTCAGTTAAGCGTCTGCCTTCTGCTCATCTGTTCACACATCTCACTCCCTGCTCAGCAGGGAGTCTACTTCTCCCTCTGCCTCTTCTCCTGCTCCTGCTCTCTCTCTCTCTCTCTCTCAAATAAATAAATAAAATCTTAAAAAACAAACAAAGAGTCCCCTTGATCCAGCAGTTCCACTTCTTGGAATGCCTCAATATGCAAAAATTGTCTATATAAGAATATTGTAGCATTGTTTGTAATAGCTAAAGTTTGGGAACAATGGAAAAGTCCACCATTAGGGGACTGGTTAAATAAATTGCAAGAATCTTTAAGATTTCTCATCAGTGGGGCACCTGGGTGGCTCAGTTCGTTAAGCGACTGCCTTCGGCTCAAGTCATGATCCCGGAGATCTGGGGTCGAGTCCCACATCGGGCTCCCTGCTCGGCGGGAAGCCTGCTTCTCCCTCTCTCACTCCCCCTGCTTGTGTTCCCTCTCTGGCTGTGTTTCTCTCTGTCAAATAAATAAAATCTTAAAAAAAAAAAAAAAAAGATCTCTCATCAGTGAAAAAAGCAGAGGTGCAGAACTGTCCAATTGCTTTTGAAAGAAAAAAATATATGCATATTTATTAATATAGGCCTGAAATGTTCGTGGAATGACACACAGAAGCTGTAGCAGTGGTAGTAACATCCAGTGAGGGGGAGGCGTGACCAGAGGATGAGGATAAAAGAGAGACTTTCTTTTACTGCATGTCCCTTTAGATCTTTAAATTTAGTATTGATGTACACATATTACTTATTCCAAAAATGAAACGTTCCTTAAAAGAACATAGCGTTCTAAATGTCCAATAGTAAGAGGCTATCATATAGCCATATGATGAATTATTGTGCAGCCATTAGAAAACGTGTTTTCGAAGACCAAAGATGCTGTTAATACGTGAAATGAAGAAAGCACAATTTAAAATGGCATATGTAGAATTTCCCAATTTTGTTTCATCCATGCTTAGAAAAAAGAAAAGAATGCTGTCAGGTGGTTAATAAAGGTCATCTCTGATTGATGGGGTTATGGGTATTGGTTTTCTGGAAACTTCTTGGAATTTTCCAAGTTTTGCACAATGAAAATGTTGTCATTGGAGGGAAATGTTATTTGAAATCACTAATCCTATCATGTATGTGTATCATATGTCAGTCTTGCACGATCTCAGCATTACATTTGTTCCCAATCCTGCATGAGAGGAAGACACAGCATTTGTTCTTCAGCTAGATTTAAACAATAATATCATTGCACTAAAATGAGCTTTGAACTGTATAAAAAGGTGGGGGGGGGCCTGATCATTTTGAAAGCTCCTACCTGCCCTTCAACTCCCCTCATTCATGTCTACCTCAAAACAAACAAACAAACAAAAACACCAAAAAGCGAGAATAAAACATACACAAACCTTATCTACCCTGGGGAAATTAAAACAACTTAATAGCCAGGTCACAGCAAAATGTAAGGAAGATGAGGAAAAGAGTGAGAATTGAGAAACTTTTCTCCTCATCCCCTCCCTCCAAAACCTCGCCTCTCCACCAAATTCTGAGTTAATTAACCATATGGGGATTAAGGTCAATGTTTCATTTCTGCATTGAACAAAGTAGATGTGATTTCTGTTCCTGCCTGCAGGGCTGTGTCAGATTCACTACCTTTTTTTGTCCTTCCAGCTCCTGAACTTGTTATTTCTTGTAATTGTGCCCTCCCCTCTCCTGTATGTCTCCTCTTCAGCACAGAAAACAATGCTAAACATAATGGAACTCAGCACTTGATAGATGGAAGGAAGGGGAATGAGAGGGCCAGATAAATGGGTGTATATTACAGTGTTCTGCCCTCTCTTCTTTCTTTCTTCTTTTTTTGTCCTCAAAAATTATTAATGATTTAATTAATGTTGAAAAAGAAGCCAGTTTTCCAAGGATGAAATTTGTGTTGGAAGGTTGGATGTCATCTATGTAACTTTAAGATTTTATTTATTTATTTGACAGAGAGAGTGAGAGAGATCACAGGGAGACAGAGAGGCAGGCAGAGAGAGGAGGAAGCAGGCTCCCCGCGGAGCAGAGAGCCTGATGTGGGGCTTGATCCCAGAACCCTGAGATCATGACCTGAGCCAAAGACAGAGGCTCAACCCACTGAGCCACCCAGGTGCCCCTATCTTTGCAACTTTCATAGCCAAGACACAAAACCCCTAGTCTGAACTTTATATATGAACTTGAGCCCAGTTTTCAGCAAGACTTGTTCAAAATCTGGAGTAAGTTATTGTAAACACTGCTGCACATAGTGGAGTCCTCTCAATCATTTGCTGGATGTGTGAGATTGGCCATAATGTTGTGGGAATGGAATGTACAGAGCAAATAGTTAGTGTATGCTCTATAGAATCTTAAAGGCTATATAGGACACACCATATGATACAAGTAATTGCTTTCTGTTTATAAAATTTCTATTTAGTTAAATCATAAGAATGGAGGGAAAATGGAAGCGTATCAAAAAATGACTTTCTATGATCCTCATATAATTTTCATATGAATGTCTAAGAAGTTCCAAAGTCTGTCTTAGCCACAGTCCTTTCATTTGCAACATGACGGTAATAATGACACCTGTCTCATTAGGGAAGGATGGTTAGTTGGCAGGAACTCAATAAATATTAGTTGACTCTGAATCTAAGTGTGATATAACATTTAAAGAAAATCCTTCTCCCTGGGTAGGGAACACTTCAGGTAGGTGACGTTTTAAGCTTTGATTTGGAGGAAAAGAGCAAAAAAGTTATCTCAGGTCATGGGTGACAGCTGAAGGGCTAGAGAAAATGGGCATGCAGACTGAGTAGGGTCTTTTTTTCTTTCCAATTGTTGTTTTCCAAGGTGAGCTGGCACTGGAAGAACTTAACTGAGCTGGATCAGCTCTGGATGCTCAAATGTTTACGATTTAACTGGTACATCGATTTCTCTCCAACTCCCTTTGAGCAGGGTATATGGAAGAAGCACTACATTCAAATGGTAAAAGAACTTCATGTTACCAAGCCTAAGGTAAATTTGGGGCAACAAGCAACAAACATACAAATATCAGCTATTTAGGAATATGAGGGTGGGGGGAATGGGTTAAACAGGTGATAGGGATTAAGGAGGGCACTTTTGAGGAGCACTGGGTGTGCTATGGAAGTGTTGAATCACTAAATTGTACACCTGCAACTGATATCATTCTGTATGCTTTTAAAAAAAAGGAATGCTAGAACTAAGATTAAATGATCAAATTTGAAGTTGGGGAGTGGAATAATGAGTATACTAAAGTTCTTTTTAATCTAGAAACTAAATATAAGCAAAGGAAATACACTATTACTACAAAATTCTTCTTTTCTGAGAACTTGATAGCATTTTCCAAGACATCCATATTAGCCAAGAACCCTCATCAGACACTCTTAAACCGGCAGTTCCCTAAGAGGTTAGGACTGTGGAGCTCCTCACTGTGTTCAGATTCCTGGAATTCAATATCTCTGGCTCCCATGCCAGGGAATTCTGACACTGTGGCTCTGTGGGTATTGTGTAGTACTTGCTTTCAATGGGTCATCAAATTCTACTTTATTTGAATGTTCTGATTCTACCAGGTGAGCTAAAGATTATTTATATCATCTATAAAGAAAAGTTTTCCAATAAATGTGCAATTTTGGAAGGGAATAATGAGTATACTAAAGTTCTTTTTAATCTAGAAACTAAGTAGTGTAAAGCATTTACATATAATGATAAAAAGTAAATAATGCAAGGATAATTTTTCTAGTTGTTTTCTCTGCATTATAACCAATGTTTATGCTCCTTCTTATAGTCAGAGTTAATTAGATGACTCATGGGAAAATTTTATGAGCCTTTTCTTTATGGTGTGATCTATACACATGCAGGGCTGTGCATTGTTTTGTACGATAGATGGGTCCCTGAAAATTATGTGTAAACTAAATTTTTTTAATGATTTTTAAAACCACAGGGGTATCATATTCTATGAAAAAATTGCAGTGAATCCTTTTAAAATTGAAGAACCCTTTTGAAAAATGAATAGTCAACTCCTAGCTTGTTCATTTAGGTTGCATTTTATTGTTTTAAAGTAGTATCCATCTACATTTAGTACAGTAATAAACTATGCATAATTAATATTATTACAATTGCAATGATAAAACTAGCCTTTCCGATTGCAGTAATCAGTGTGCTCCATGAGAATTTCTTTTTAAAAGAAAAACTTAAATTGCAGTGATGGAAAAAGTTATTTTAAAAATTACCATAGCTCTGATTTCTTTTCAAGATTTGATAAGGCTTTTCTTGACTCTTATTTTCTGTTAGCGGCAGGGAATGGGATTCAACAGCTGAAGCTTGGGGCATTCTGGGGCAGAGAAGAGAAAAGTGATTAACCAACTTGAAGAAGGAAAAGAGGTTTTGACTTGAAAGCATTGTCTTCAGCCGTAATTCTTTTCTATAAAATGTTCATAACTATATTTAAAAATGATTTTGTTCTGATGCAAGAAAATTGCCACCTCTTTGCTTAGTATTAAGTTTCTTTAGGGAACACTTTGTTATATTAAAACGTTAGTTTTCCTGTTTTAAAAACAGACCTAAATCAGAAAGACTAAAGAGTCATGTGACCAAGGTTAATAAAAGTCATGTGACTAAGGTTAAAAAGTCGACTGTCAGCACTATATATACCTGAGTGATTTGGGTAATTCCCTGTGAGGTTGCCCCAGTAGTGGTGAAGGTAGGCAGCCACTGGATTAGAGCATAATTTACCTTCCCTCAGGCACCTTCCCTACTCCCTTTCCCTCAATACACTGTAACTGGCACCTGCTCCAGCAGAGCTTTTGAAAGCGTTTTATGAGCAAATGGTTGTGGTTAATATTAGTTTCCCCAACCTTAAAATGAGAGGACTGCATGAAAATGATCTTTATAACTATCCATCAGGGTATGCTATATCTACTCCCAACAGCATAATTTCAAAAAGACTTCATCTAGATAAAGAAGAGTAAGTTGAATTCAAAGTAGGTAGAAAGAAAAAATAATAAAGAACTAAAGTCAATGTAATTAGAACAAATAATAGAGAAAATCAGTGAAACCAAAGCACCTTCTTTGAAAGCATAAATAAAATTCCTAAGTTGCTAGGTAGGCCAAGAAGGATAAAAGAGAGAAAACATAAATTACTAGTAACAGGAATGAAACGGGGCATCACTACAGATCCTGTAAACATGAGAAGAATGAGGGTATTATGAACAAATCCATGTCACTAAATTCAAACACCTAGATGAAATGGATAATTCTCAAAAATACAGATTAAGAAAACAGTTTCACTAGGAAAAAGAAAACATGAATAAATCTTTATCAATTTAAAAATTGAATTCATAATTTCCCACAAAACTCCAAACCCAGATAGCCTCGTTGGCGAATTCTGTCACACACATAAGAAAGAAATATCAGTTCTACATAAACTCTCATAAAATGGAAGGTGAGGGAATGCTTCCTAACTCATTACCTTTATACCAAAACCAGATAGACCGTTTATAAGAAAACAAAACAAAATCACAGATTAATATCCCTCATGAACACAGACATAAAAATCTTTCTAAATATTAGCATATTAAATCGGGTTCTATACAAAGAAAGAAGAATATATGATGACCAAGTAGGAAGTATCCAGGGAGAGTGAGGTTGCATAATATTAAAAAATTAATCAATGTGATTCACAGAATAAAAGAGGAAAGATTTATTATTTTAGTATATTCAGACAAAAGCATTTAACAAAAGTTCAACATCACTCATGATTCTAAAAATTTTAGGTGAAATGAACAAAAATTTTTTTACTTAATACAGAGAAATCATCAGTTTTCATTGTATCCTGTTTTGTTAAAGTGTCAAACGTTTTGTTACTTTTCAGAATGAATAGTGTTTATTTATATATAATTACTAGCACTTATGCCTAAATTTTCCCCCCTGAAATTTATTATTATCTTGTACTATTTATTCCTAGTAGTATTAAACTAGACCTTCTTCACCAAAGTCTTTGTTTAATAAAGCTTAGAAATGGGGTGAATGTCCATTCTAAATGAGACCTGAATAAAATATTAAATACCAACCAATAATGAGCTATCAATTATATATCTTAATTTACTAAACTATGATCATTCATTAAATTAGTAAATATTTATTAAATACTGTTATGTGCTAGGTGCTGAGTATAAGGATCCAAACCCTGCTTTCAAGGAGCTGAGTCTAGTGGCCTAGGACATAGACAAATATATAATTACAACACTGAGTACTAAGTGCTATCCTGTAACAGAAATATATACAAAGAACAGTTGAAACAAGGATAAGAAACTGATTCTGCTTGAAGGGACTGGGGAATTTCTTAATTGTCACAAACAATTCAAGCAAACCAATTTACCATGCAAAGCTTCCCTAATCTCTTAAAGAACAAAAATTAAGCCTTTAATGGCTTCTCAACATACCATTACTGGTTCCCTTAGGTTATAACCACATAAAAACCTTATGAAGTTACAAACAAAAATAGACTTTCCATTTGGGAAATAAAAGCCAAAGTATTCTTTGAGAGCAATTAAGATTTTGATAACTGATAAAATCTATAGTCTCCCTCTGTATAACTCAAAGTTGTCCCTATGTTCTACAGATAATTAAGCGTGGAGTACTATTTTTTGGAATGTGTAGGTTTTATTGAGTCAGTTAACTGCAGTTGTGGAAAACTTATACAATGATGTGGTAGGTGAGGTGGCAGTCCAGGATAGAGAGGGTTAGGACAAGGACTTGAAACAAGACAGTCCTAGTTTCACATTCTGACCCTCTATCTTACCACTTATATAGTAGTAAGGAAGTTCATTGGCTTATCCCACCTTCAGTTTCCTCTTCTAAAAATTGGGGGTAGTAACTATTACCGTTTAGAGTTGTCACGAAGGTTAAATGATGATGCGTGAAAACTTCCTGAGACAGTACCGGGCTCGTACAAGGACTACTGGGTTGGTGGCTGCTACAATTATTGTCACCATTCTCATTGCAGTCATGGAGAGGATGATGATGATGATATATGAAGATGATTTTTTGTTTTTATTTGTAATTATTATGATGTTTTTAAGAACAGAAATAATTAATTGTCTTCTTCTAGACCCCTCCAAAAGATGGGTTTGCCATTGCCGATATTCAACCAATTACAAGGACTTCTACAGAGGAAAAGAAGTGCCCTGCAGCAGCTCTCCGGTTGTCTTCCTCCTTGAGAAAGAAAACCCACCCAGGGGAGAAAGAGCTCCCACCATGGCGATCCTCTGACAAGCACCCAACTGATATCATTCGTTTCAATTACCTGGACAACTGTGACCCCATTGAGAAAATCTGGCAAGGGTGAGAAGCTCCGTGCTCTTCTCTACTTATTTGCCGTGAGAAACAATTTGCTGGCACTTAGGTATATGAAAAGAGGGAAACAGAATTTCCTGTGAAATACAAATGTTTTTCAATACATAGAAGCAAAACATCATTGGAAGAGAAATGAACCATTATTGGTAAATTTACCCTGTTCATCGGGATTTTGTTTGCATTTTGTAGCTTTAATGATTTAACATTATAGCTTCTTTTAATATTTAATTCAAGCTTCAAATTTCAAGCTAACACTATAGAGTTCATTCTGGTCTTTTCCTTTTTCACATTTGCACCTCGGTTTTCTGACAAGGAGAAACCTGGCTCTTATGTTTATTTATACAAATTATATATGTACATATACACATATAATCAAAAATATATATGTACGTATATAACTTGCATAAAGTTGTATACTATAGGGCGCTTGGATGGCTCGGTTGGTTAAGCGACTGCCTTTGGCTCAGGTCGTGATCCCGGAGTCCCAGGATCGAGGCCCACATTGGGTTCCCTGCACGGCGGGAAGCCTGCTTCTCCCTCTCTCACTCCCCCACTTCCCCTGCTTGTGTTCCCTCTCTAGCTGTGTTTCTCTCTGTCAAATAAATAAATAAATAATATTTTTTTAAAAAGTTGTATACTATATATATACATAATATATATATTCGTATATGTAACATGTATATATAATATACGTAATATATACATTTATGGTATATACATAAACAGTATATATTTACTTACAAATTCTGAAAATAATTTCAAAATTGCTAACTCATTTCATTATTAAAACAAATCTGCTGGGACAGCTGGGTGGCTCAGTTGGTTACTCATCTGCATTCAGCTCAGGTCCTGATCTCAGAGTCCAGGGATAAAGTCCCACACCTGCTCAGCGGGGAGTCTGCTTCTCCCTCTCCCGCCTGCTTATTCTCTCTCTCTCTCTCTCTCTCTCTCTCTCTCTATCAAATAAATAAATACAATCTTTTTTAAAAAATCTTTTTTGGATCTATAGACCTACCCTCTGTCCTTTTTTTTTCCTCCTTGCAATTTATTTGTTATAGAAATCAGGTCATGTATCCTCTAGAGCTTCTTACATTCTGAATTTTGCTGATTGCACTCCAACATGCAGCCTAACATGTTCTCCGTCCCTGTACTTGGCCGTACTGGTGGTCAGATCTGGAGGCTTGAGTGTATAAGATCATGTACTTCCATCATGAGGCACATAATTTCTGGTTGTTTCCCTTTTTTGTGACGTTAGTGCTATTGAGGACCATGGCCTAGATCCACTGCTTCAGGCAAACTTTTTTGGAGAGCGTCAGACAAAAGTACATTAGGCTTGGGGCGCCTGGGTGGCTCAGTTGGTTAAGGGACTGCCTTCAGCTCGGGTTGCGATCCGGGAGATCCGTGATCGAGTCCCACATCGGGCTGCCTGCTCGGCGGGAAGCCTGCTTCTCCCTCTCTCACTCCCCCTGCTTGTGTTCCCTCTCTGGCTGTGTTTCTCTCTGTCAAATAAATAGAATCTTAAAAGAAAAAAAAAGAAAAAGTACATTAGGCTTTACGGGACATGTCTGTGTCACAACTGCTCAACTCCGCAATTGTAGCCAGGAAATAGCCAAAGACAATAAAGCAAACAATAAGCAAGACGATGTTCCAGTTCAGCTTTATTTACAAAAACAGGCATTGGCCAAGTTGGCCTCTGGGCTCTCGTGTGCCGATCCCCACCTTATCCAAATATATATGATAGTAGAAAACCAGTACTAATGTTAATTCAAACAATGGGGTCACTAAAAATGGTTTAAGATTTCTTTGCCTGTGTTTTTGTCCTTAGGATATATTCTACAAAGAATATTCAGACAAATTACTGTGTTTAAAGTCCCATGAAGTAATTCCTCCATGTGTAGTAATGCCACCAACTCCAGAGACAAGACTGCTTCTTTCATTTTGTTCTTAGGTTTTAGGGATTTTCCTCCCTTGTCTTATTTTATGATTTTGAGAAAAATTGAGAAGGTTCCAAAACAATTATATAAAGCAAAGTACATTTGGAGAAATCTAGCTTCTGTTCCTACCCCTCCATATTGTTCTTTGTTCTTGATTGGATCACATGGAAAGCCTATTTACAGGTAGCCATTTTTGCTATAGTCCTTCCATTTAACAAAATTTTAAGCAGATACACGCATCTGTATCTGGAATAAATGGTGGTACAGAACGCATACCATTTTATTCACCTTTCTTTTATTCATATAACAATATATCCTGGTGATCACCCCACAGTTGGATGTAGATATACCCTGCTTTCCCTTTTATAGCTCATAGTGCTCCATTGTGTAGATGGGCCAGAGTTGATTTAGCCAGTTCTCTAGTGCTCTACATTTTGGCTCCTTTCCAGTTGAGTGAAAACAATCATTTAGATCATAGGAACAACAAAGTCCAACAGACAAATAGCTATGCAAATTTAAAATGGTCATAATGTTCCAATGATTTCTAATTTACAGAAGGAGGAGAAGACAGGAAATGAACCCAGATTTCAGCCGACAATCACGTGATCAGAAAAATAAATCACAGGACAGATCTAAGCTAAGAAAAGCACAGTCACTGGTAAGTATTGCTTATAAAAACTTCCATACTGTAACGTTTATGAAAATTACTAAGAATGCTAATCCTATTTGTGAATTGAAATATTTTTTGAATCAGAATCAAGTGGTAGTTTCAGTTCTTGTCTCTGACTAACAACCTGTGTGACCTTACCTTCAAGGCATCCTTTTTTAAATTTCTCTAAGTCTCTATTAAAAAAAAAAAATTATTGAGCTCCTGGGCAGCTCAGTGGGTTAAAACCTCTGCCTTCAGCTCAGGTCATGATCTCAGGGTCCTGGGATCAAGGCCCATATCAGGCTGTCTGCTCAGCAGGGAGCCTGCTTCCTCCTCTCTCTCTGCCTGCCTCTCTGCCTACTGTGATCTCTCTCTCTGTTGAATAAATAAATACAATATTAAAAAAAGTATTTCAGTATAGTTGATACACAGTGTTACATTAGTTTCAGGTGTACAACATTGTGATTCCATGGCCATCTCTCAACACACAACACTATCATAAGATCAGTGACTATATTCCTTATGCACTCCCTTTTATTCTCATGAGACTCTTAAGTCTCTATTTTTTTCATCTGTTAAAAAAAACCAAAACTGGATGAACTGAAGTATATGAATCGGCTGTGAAAAATATACAATATAAAGGGAACATTGTTATCCTTGATTCTTTCTTCTGCTGTGAGTCCTTTGCGGTAGGGGGAGGATGGGCTGTAGAAATTTCTTTTTTTTTTTTTTTAAAGATTTTATTTATTTATTTGACAGAGAGAAACACAGCCAGAGAGGGAACACAAGCAAGGGGAGTGAGAGAGGGAGAAGCAGGCCTCCTGCCGAACAGGCAGCCCGATGTGGGGCTCGATCCTGGGTCTCCGGGGTCATGACCTGAGCCGAAGGCAGTTGCTTAACCAACTGAGCCACCCAGGCGCCCCTAGAAATTTCTTTATATAAATTACTTACCTATAGGGACAGCTGGGTGCTGCCCGCATCGGGCTGCCTGCTCATGCTCTCTTTTTCACTTGTTCTCTCTCTCTCAAATAAATAAATAAAATCTTTAAAAAAAAATTACTTACCTATGGAGTGAAGGTTCCACTTAACTAAGAAAAGGTGTACCTTCAGTAGATTTTCTGCAACCAGGGGAGCATGATTATAAAAGTGCATTTCAAGTCACTTCAGAAAAAATGAATGAGGAACTCTTCTTTCCCTAATTAAAAAAAATAGCTTATTGACTACCTAACGAAGTCAGTGACTAGGGAGCAGTTTCCCGAATTGTGGTTCTGTAGTTCCCAAATTGTGGTTCTGATCAAGATGGGATTCCTGTCAGCCCATAGGAGAGTCTTTGGAGCAAAGTAGAAGGGAATAAGGGTGGAATAAAAAGTTCATTTCGGTAGTGAAGATCTAGAAAGAAGCTGAGGATACACACTCAAGGAAAATTAATATAAAATAGATGTCATTTGGGAGAGGAATAAGTATGTACTCATGAATAAATCACTTTTATAGCTCAGCTTTAAAGCTCTATTACATTCTGTTTAAACGTATTTTCAAGTGTTATGTTTCAAAAAGAGAGAAGAGAGAGAGAGCTTTTTTAAAATGAGCTTTTTATAAAAATAGGGCAGTCTGTATTCGGAGGGCTGTATTCTGTATTTTGTTGGACTGGATGAGGCTTATCGCAGACATATGTATAGATTGCCCACGGGAATGGAGATGGTTAAACGGAGCCGTAAAGTTGTCAGTGAAAACCATTAATTGAGCAGAATAACTTTATGAGGCTTATCACACAGGCCATTTAGGCATGCTTTTGCCTGGTTTCCTGGCCCCTTCTAGGCCAGGAGCAGCAGAGAAATCGGGGCGGCGGGGGTGGAAGGGGGGAGAGCCGGGAATTTAAAGAACGATAAAAGTTGATGGTTGATGTATGCTTACAAATTATCAGTACAGTCAAACATTTCTCTGGCCAAGAACACAAAACAAAATCAAAGGGCTAAAAAGAAGCTTTCCCCAGGGACTTTTGACATTAACCATCTGTCACACACTTAGAAGGGCTTGCTTAAGTTAAAAAATTCATTATATTTCTAACTTTAAAAGTTGTGCTCAGTAAGGCTAGAATGGAAACCAGGGCATATTAAATAATGATGGAGAGCAATGAAGCCATTAATAAAATGAAATGTGCACTTGGATTGATCTACTTGGGTTATTTATGTAAATATACCAATTGTCATCACTGTTTATGCTCAGCGGTTTGGATCAGGAGCATACAGCATGACGGAACCTCCAGAAGTGTGCGAGGATCTTTCTGTCGATAATGAGGCCTCTGACTAGCCTGGACGCGTTGGGCCCCGAGACTATGAGTGGCTCAGGCCCAGTCTTTACACAGTGACAGTTTGCCCTCACCGTGGGCCATGCAACTCAAAGGAAATAAGCAACCTCCTCGGTGATGCAAGGCAGTGGTGAGAATTTGGAAAGGCTGGATATGGAACCTGAGGGAAGAAGAAATGGATTTTGAGGAAATGCAGTTAGGGGACAGAAGGAGAGAGGGGGGTAAAACTCTCGAGAATTGCTGCTATAGAGAGGGAGGTGGTGGGCAGAGCCCCGTGCAGTTGCGATGGAGAGAACCCTGTGTTCGTTTGATGGAAAGTTCTCACATCATTTAGATAGGCATAAGCAGGAAGGTTTCAGGAGGAACTAGGGAAAAGATGAGCAGGCATAACTCAGGGGAACACATGACAGAGGTGGGGATGAGAAGAACAGACAGTCAAAGCTGCCCAAAAGGTCCCTGAGACCCGAACCCTGAGTATTCCTTGCCCCTGTAAGCAGAAAATATTTGGGTGCTTGCAGAAGGTAGAGCTTAGTGAACTGGAAGGGTTGGAACAGAAAAAAGCATGGGAGCGTAGCAGTACAGAGACTGTCCTTTGAGCCGTCTCTCCAGGGCTGTGAGGCTGCTGAGATCCACCTAATCTGCTGTTTGCTTACAAGGACTTAGAGCTTTCAAATATGAGAGATGCCTCCCGAAAAAGAAACCTGTTTAGGGAAACAGTTTCGAAGCCAAACAGTGAGCTTGTGATGCTTTCTATTATTTGATGGACTTGAGTTTTCAAGACCCCTTGAAAGGGTACCTGTTTTTCTCTGAAGGCTTTCAGTTCTAAAGTTGCCTCTTTATAGCTGCTTCACTTACCGACCTTTGATGGGAATCACTGATAGAAGAATGAGAATAAAGCCTAGATCTGATCACTAATGCTTTCAGATTTTGAAGACAGTTTATTAAAAATTAGATAAATGTCAAGCAATGTCCATTATGCTTTGTTATGATAATAAAATTCCATACAGAACAAAACAAAAAATAGCAATACTACCACAGTATAACAAGTACTGCTATCTTAATTAAACTTCAGAAATTTTCCCATTGTGTATAAAGACGTGGGATTTTTTAAAGTATTTTTTATAATAATTTATTTTATTTTTTCAGTGTTCCAAGATTCATTGTTTACGCCCCACACCCAGTGCTCCATGCAATACTATGCTCTCAGTACCCACCACCAGGCTCTCCCATCCCCCCACCCCCTCCCTCCAAGACCCTTGGTTTGTTTCTAAGAGTCCAAAGTCTCTCTCATGCTTCGTCTCCCTCCCTGATTTACCCCATTTCACATTTCCTTTCCTTCTCCCACTGTCCTCCATGTTACTCCTTATGCTCCACAAGTAAGTGAAACCATATGATACTTGACTTTCTCTGCCTGGCTTATTTCACTCAGCAAAATCTCCTCCAATCCATTCCATGTTGCT